>JAVQJG010220241.1:0-22048 GCA_036024015.1 Craterocephalus amniculus
CATGCTTACAGAGACGGGGGCTGTAAGCACTCCCGTGTGGTTTGGTCTACCGTGGCCACCATACTTTGGTGACGTCATCCAGGAACTAAAACATGCTACGGTTTATGCTAAAAAATATAAACTAAATAAAGTCGTTTCGAGTAAACTATGGACGTTGCCCACTGAGAACCCTTGGATTACGTTGGACGAGCAGTATGGAGGAATATTGCCAAGTTTTTGTGGACTTTTTTGACCGGGCCCCGTTCAACATCACTTTATGGGAATTTCCTCAAAACGAAAAACTCCCAACATCTCCGGCTACATGATGAACATCAAGAAAGTGTTCCAGAGTGTTACTCAGCATGACGGTGAGTACAAAATGAAGGTACATCATTCTGAGGGCGGAGACTTCCTTTAAAGTGTTCAGATTATTGGTTGAGTCTGTGGATGCAGTTAGTTGCTTGATGAAAGGGAGACACAGATTCCACCGTCAGGTTTCCCCCTGAAACTTTTTAAAGTAAAAATTGAATTTTCAGGACGTAAATGCATTTATCCTTCACTTGATTCGGTGGAATCACACAGGAGGGCCCCACATCCTTTCAGGAGTTCGGGCTCAAGCAGTCTGGGCCCGTTGACTTGGTTGGACGAAGGCGGCTGAGCTCCATCCTCACAGCCTCCCTGCTGATGTTGATTGGAGGCTCTGGCTAAAATTTTGTTCTTCAATTGTTATTTAAAAAGCTACAGCATTCAGTCCCTTTCCTTTGCGGCTTTGTATTTTATATCACATGTTAATACTTCTGGACTTTTTCATTGTGATCAGGGCACAGAACGGTCAGGTCAATAGCTAATTGGAGTGGATAAACCATTACGGAAATGCCTTTGTGAAAGGATTTGAAAATGTAAGGGAGAAAGAAAATTGAAATGGAAAAGGTAAATACTTATTTAAATTAAGAGGTATTTCTCACCAAATTCATGACCTGTATTATTTCATTCTGCTTTTAGAATTAGGATTTCAAATTATATTTTTAGATCACAGGATTTAACAATGAACCAATAATTCCAAAACTTTGCAATTTGGTTGATTTCTCTTCATATTAATCAATTGTTGAATTTGAAATATTAAGTAATGTATATTTTTATCTCATAATTAATTAATCATAATGAAAATCCTGTATTGCCTATTCAATGTCTCTCGTGCTCCTCCATAATTTCGAACAAACCTCTTCTTCTGCGGATTCTATGACAGTGAGATGGTTCATCCACTGTTAGAGAACTTATAATGCCAATCTAAGCTTTTAAATGTTTTATTAGCACAACCATTCATTTTTACAGTGATAAGATATAAAAAAGATAGTTTTTAAAATAATATACCGTCTCTTTCTCTATCTCTTTCTCTCAGATCTTTATTGCTGTTAGAAGCTCCTTTTAACCAAACCATATAAAGTTATACAAATCAGAATTTAAAACTGTCATGTGCAAAACATTTACAAATGCATTAGTTTTAAACTGTGTTTTAAAATGCCTGGGGCTTGCTCTTGTGACATTGCAAACAATTAGCATACCACTTCAGAATCAATTTGCACGGCATCTCTATGCACCTTAAGCTTTTTGTGTGTTTTTTTATGCTAAAATTATCCACCAAAAGGTAAAGATAGAGGTAAAAATGCAGGGCTCATTGTCATCCCTGCACAGTAGGTGTACAATGACGTGGTACATACTAACACACTCAAAAAGAGCTTTGCTCGAAAGATGGAAAATCTTAGGGAGTCGGGTGGGGATATAAGGCTTTGAAAGATCACAGCTTTTATTCCGGAGCCAGTTTGTTCAAGGCCACAGAGACAAACATGAGGATTTTCGTTGAATCCTTCATTTAATTAAAAGCTAGCACTAAGTTGGTGAGCAGTACAGAATCTGCTGGTATCCTCATATTTTGATGATTTCTCTTTTTGTGCAACAAATTGGCTAAACAATTTGCAAATTCATACAATACTCCTTTCATGTTATTGTAACAAGATTTATTCCTCCAGAGGGAGACAAAACAAATCAATAGTTTATATGTACAAATTTCAAATAAGGAGGAACTTTTATGCATTTCTTGATACTCTCTGTTAGAGTCAAATAAAAGGGTTTTTATCTAAAAAAACATTTTGTGGATTTCACTCAAGAGAAATGACAACAATCTGGAGGGAAATATCTGTATTTTACAAAACATGTCATTACATTTTTACAGAAAGACAGGACAAGCCAATATCAGGAACATGTGAAGCTTGAGCTGTGTCCAACACAGTGTGAATACAGAAATGAAAGAAACAGAATACAGAAAAAGCCATCTAACTTTCATTTTTGGTGATGTGGACCGCCTTAGACCATTTTAAAGTAATTCCAGATGAAAGGTTAAGAATCAAAGAATTCGGTATTGTGCCACGCTATGGTGGTTTTGGTGATGAAAACAGCAGGAAATCTGCAGGTGTTCTTTGTTGAACAGGACTACCACATGAACTGCCGCTTCTAACTTTTATGTAAAAATAAAATTCCAGGTTTTCTAAAAAGTACTTGTGTTCTGTGAAAAGATGTCAGATTCGCTTTTGCCCTTTGTATTTTCCACTTCGTGTCCACTGCATTTTATGGGCAAGTAGGCCAAAGTAGTGCATCTTCATATCGAAACAAGAAATTCTGGATCAGGTGAATCACACATAAGAGCCCACAGCAAGTGTGTCTGTTGTTCTACATCATCACTACCATTTTTTTATACAGCATCATCCTGCCGACCACCTACCTGGGCAATAATATTTCTGTCCAAATGATTTACATTGTATGAAGAGGATGCAATAAACCACCAGATATGAGGGCTGTGCAAAAGTAAACAGTCAATAACGCTGAAGCAACAGTGATAAACCAAAAGCTAATTTTTCTCATTATCAGTGAAGTATAGCTGTTTCATGCAGTGATTAAAGCCACACAATGTAGGATGATCCTGAGCACACAATACATAAAAAACATAGGAGATGTAATTAACTATTTGCTTTTACAAATTTTGACTTCCTTTTTGACGGTACATGGACACTCCAGCTGTTATAATCAGTCCATGAATTGATAAAGTCAACACATTTAGTTTTTTTCTCTCTTCAAAGGTCTAACTTACATGGACCACCATTTTCCTGCTCTGTGCTGCATCCTCCCCTAAAAAAAAATCTAGCAATACAAACAGAAGTAATAATGATAATTATTATCATTAGTTGAACATCTTCGGATAGATCCGAATCAATTGCAATAAATAAAGGTTGCAAACTTCAAAGATGAGTCTTTTGACACCGTGTAGCTATGAATCCCCCAATAGGAAACTGGGGGAATACAGAGCAGAGTAGGTGGAAGCAGAGTGAGGACTCATTAAGTTATCTCACAGAGCAGCTGAGACAGGAAAGAGTAGGAACCCCTATCTCTAATATCTCTCCTGAGATCATCTCCCCCTCCATCATATCTGCATGACTATCCTTCAAAAAGGGAAATACACCGACGTGTGCGCGCGCGGCCACCCACAGGCCTCGTGCACGGCTTAATCATATCGGGATAGAGTTAATGTGTGTGTGTGAGAGGGAGATGCTGCCGGGTGTTGAGTCCGGTGTGACTTATCTATCCTACACTGCTGCTGTTGGTAACGGAGCGGCTGTGCGCACACACCTACACACACTCCCCGATATCTATCTCTCTCTCTCACACACACACAATTTCACCAAGAGCGCAGAAGTAGACTGTCGCACTGGGAACAGGGGAGGGAAGAGAAAGAGAGACAGAGAGAGGCGACACATGCCAGAGCGGCGCGAGCAGGGGAATGTACCGCACTAAGGGCTCCGCTGCGTTAACGGGACACGACACCGGGCCAACACAGAGACGGGGGCGGTACCGGACCGGGATAGTGTGAAAAAAACAGAACAGAGAGAGAGAGAGAGGGAGAGAGAAAGAAGGGAGTCACCTGGCTGCAGAAGGTGGAAGGCGGGAGGGTTTAGGGGAAGGAGGTGTGTGCCAAGTAGGGCCGACAAAGCTGTGCTTTCGGGGTAACGACACGAGCTTACGCGCAACGCGGAGTCAGCGCAAAGTTTCCTCGATGGCGCTGGTGATGGAGCCGGTGAGCAAATGGAGTACAAGCCAGGTGGTGGACTGGATGAAAGGTGAGCAGCTAAAACACCTTCGCAAACGGCAGTGTGATTAATCTCGCACATGAAAGCACAAAAATACAGGTAGAAACTGGTCAGAACTTAACAGCTGCATAGAGGAGACGAGACGAAGGTGGTATACTGCGTGGGAGGTGTGTTTGTGTGAGCGTGTCCACGCTTCATTGTGCACCTGATGATCGCTGAGAAATGACGTAGCCTGCGCAGTGATTGACAGCAAAACTTTACTGCTGACAACAGGGGCTGGTTTGGAAACTTTTAAGCTAGGGGGGCCACATGGGGTGGGTAGAAGGGTATAGCTATGTAAAGGCTTAATTAATGCCTGTATGCCTGTATGTGTGAGAATGTGGAAATAAATATTTTATATTAATTCACATACTTAGAAGCCATCCACAATAACCTGTTATTTAAATCCCAACACAGCAGTTTCATATTTTTAAAAGTGGAAACTTGTTACATCTCCTTTTATCACTTTGCATTCATTGCTGTTGGTTGATCAACTTAAATAAAAACATCAACAAAAAAACAAACAAAACAATAGCGATGAAATGTCGAGGCCTTTGTGGTATATTGACTCTCACAGCCGAAAATGTCCTCCTTATATAGCAGAATTAGCTAGTACAACATTGAATATAAAAGAAGGAAGGAATGGAAAAGGGAGCTTTGGATAAAAATATTGGCTCAATAATTTGTCTTTAGATGTTACATGAATGTAATAAGTCTATCACTGAATTTTTATCAGGGTAGCAGTGACCTAAAATCTAGGACAAAGATGTCGACTGTTTAAAAAAAACAACAACAAAACCCTAAGCAGTGAAGCTTTGTGCCTTTGTGCCTTGTCTACTGTTGGTATCAGTTTATATTTTCATTTAATTCCTTTTATTTCTATGTTTATTAATTGCATAGTTATTTGGATGTTTATTTTTATACACTGATTATGCAGTGTGATGTTTACTTGCTTTTTGTTCTTTCAAAAATTCTTGGGTTTTAATGTTTTTTTGCCACCATTGATTGGAGGCCTTTGCATACAGTTGTGAACTAAACCAGCCCAAAGCAGATTTGACCTTTTTAAACATACTGCACAATATAAAAATACATTTGGAACACAGGCAGTGGTGCATTTTTGTCCCTCCCTTGGAGGATATCATCTACAGGTGGGCAATTCATAGCGATATATAGTTGTTTTCTTTGGTTTAAATATATTTGTGCTGAAGATATGTAATATAAAATTAGTTTTGGTCTGTATTGGTTGGCTACAGTCACAGACTCAGGCCAAAGTCCAACGAATCTGAACTTTTTGCTCATTTGACAAGCTCATGCTGAGTTGTTGCCGTGCAACACATTGTCATAATAATAACGCATATGTGAGCCCATCATTCTCTACAAGGAGCAGCCTTGAAGATATCAGTTTCTGTTGTCATCAAATGATGAGAAAAGGGGTCTTTAAATGACAAAAAACAATCAGATACATGCTCAAAAACATGAGTATTTGTCTAAAAATGTAGCAGTTTGTTTTTGAGAGTGTCTTTGATACCTAGGAGTGATCAGAATAGAGATTTCATCATGCATAATTCATCAGCTGGGCTGATTAGGTCTGTACCCAGGGGCCTGTGTGAAACATTGTACAACTCTTTAGGAGACAAAAAGAAATTGTGTGCTCAAATAACATTTGCTTTCCACATTATCCATCCTGGGAGGAAAAGTAGATAATATGTTTCTGGTATTTTTATTGCTTTTTTGGTGCAGGTAGAATGACATAAAGTGCTCTAAAACCTAAGGGATGAGCATAAAGTTTCATTTTAAGTCCACTGAAAACATCTTTGCCTTTCTGTTAAACGGTTTTGGTTAACCTTTTCATGAAATAACCAGAAACTATCTGTAAATTAATGAAACCTAATTTTGGAATCAGTATTGCCTAGGCATCCCTAAACGGCATGTTAAGGCGAGACATGCTTCACCAAAGACAAATCCATAACTCTAATTTATTATCTGCACAAATTTAGGTGAAATCAAAGGCCAACTCTATGCTGAGATGCCAATGCTTCAAGCACCGGTTCCATTACGAGAATGATATACGTTCAGTTCAGAAAAAAACAAGAACATGAAGGTCATTCTTGATGTCATAAATTGGGCGTGTTCAGTTTGTAAGAGCATTTTGGGCTTCAAATTAGCAAGAATTTTCTGTCAGGTTTGTAGCAGCAATTTTTACATCACATTACAGATGTTAATACTGAATCTCTTAACAGTTTACCGATGAGTTTTTGAGAGTTTTATGGAATTGGGTGGTGTTGTGTGGTCACAAGCAAAAAAGTGTTTAATTACAAAACCTACTTACTGCTTAAACTTTGTTTCGTCAGTCAAGGAGGCTGTTAGAATATACAGTGTGCTTAGTGACGCTAGTGAGCATGCATGTAAAGTAGTCACAAAACAAAATCATTATTTGATTTCAAGATTTCTACAGGGTTAAATATAACAACAGTTGTCATTTGGCAACTGACCATGTCTGAAGTTATGGATGGGTTTTTTTTTCTTTATCTCAGACTGTCCCTTTTTCTATTCATATTAACCAATGGCTTCTCAACTAATAGCATTTATTGCCATTGCCAGAGGAATATTGTGTTTAAAACAATTGTGCAGGGCCCGGCAGTTGCTACACGTGAGCTGCTCTGCAGCAGCAAGGTTGTTGGTGTGTTAGCAGCTCAGTAAAGCACACGCCACACATGGCCACACTGCCAGTGTGAAAGCCTTTGTTCTTAACAGTGTGAAAGTTTCCATGAAGTTTATGAAAGAGTGCTAGTCGCCTCCAGATATTTACTCTTCTTGTAAAATCAGAAGCCAGTTAGGCTGCCCCAAGTGTGAAATCTAAAGACCAACAGCACATTTTCTGGAATGCAAAACACAGACACATCTCTACAGGATGCATGAGACTCTTCCAATACATGATAAAGTTTAAAATGCCATAAGAAACACCAACAAAACTACTTCTTTTGCATTTGTGGGGCTACATGTGACAGGACACAGTGCTATACAGATACCATTCAAGGAAACTTAACTGAATTAGATTTCATTGGGACTTTAATTTAGATTGTTTATCCTCTAATAGCAGCATCTTCAGGCCAATTTTCTTCACCCAGTCACTTCATGTTTCACCTGGCTGGGATAGAAAAAAACAAAACAAACCAAGGCCCATACTTAACATAAACTGTGACAGATGACTAATGATAACTAATATTAGCGATACTTATTATTCATCATGCCTGTTTTGGGCTTAAAAAGTAGGTCAGGGGGTCTATTAATTCACACGAGTCAATAAAATGCAAACGGTGATAAAGCTTTATTTACATGATGCTCTGTGTCAGCTTCTCAGAGGTTCGCTATTGGTCATGTGCATATGGCATGTGTTTATATGTGCTCCTGCTTGAGTGGGTGGATGGTGAGTTGTTGGTCTCAGACCGTCTGTGCACGACAGCTGACAGACTTACACACCAGCTCTGAACAGAAGGCCCCACCCGAGTCCTCGGACATTGTACAACACACACGCACACACGCACACGTGGCATGCCTTAATGTGGCATTCGGCTCATGCTGCGGGTCTCGGGTGCGTCTTTGGCGACAGTGGGAAATATGATATACTGTATTTGTGTGCCTGTGTGTGTACAGTAATGTGTACAGTTCACATGTTCTCCAGGAGTTTGGGGCCAAATGGTTCACACATTGCTGATTTCTGCACGTTGCGCTCGTTGGCACAGCTGATGTTAAACAATATGGGAGTGGTGCGCTTTTAGGTTAAAGGGAGCATATTTGGGAATGGTAGGGATTGTTATCATCTGTTCACACAGAGCTGGGCAGCATTTCCCCCGAAGTTCTCTGACAAAGATGTGATTGTTGGACTTGAAAATCAGCAGTGAGACTGCCATGACAGGATGCAAGAACATCTGATGACACTGCGTTGCCACCAGAGAAATAAACCAGAGTGATAGTCATATCGCTGAGGATCAGAGGATTTATAGTCTTTAGGTTGGATGTTTTTAGGTTAAAGTAGAAACGTGAGAACAGTTTACTTCAGAAGAGTCCAACACTCCATTGTTTAATGTGTTTTTTCTTAATAAAAATGGATACTTTGGAAGTTTAAGTATATTAACAATGATGAAATTCATCATTATTCAATGCAACATTTTGTATTGTGTTTTATAATTTACAACACAGCTATTTTTTCTCTTTTTTTTCCTTTTCTTGTCACCCCAATTCACAACAAAATGTAATCTTAAGACGCTTCTACGGATACAGTGATTCAATATCATTCGTGGTAGTTAGAATGAAATTAATGCTATACTATTCATATTAGCCCTTTTATTAACTGAGTTCATATGAACCAATTCCTATTAATAATTCTTGAAGAAAGTAACAGTTTGTACAGGATTTTCTTTGATCCAGTCTATCCTGAGTATGCAGGGTGGCACACATGAGAGGAGAGTGGAACTCCCTCCGGCAGAATCAGGCTCAAGAAGGGCAGCCGTCTGTCTCGAGTAATTCAGGATGGAAAGCACACGACTGAGGGGTCAACAAGCACCATATCTGCCTAAGCCAGGGATACACTATGAGAAAGAAAAAGGGAAATACAAGCTAAGGACAATAATAATTTGAATTTTTTACCCAATTTGCTACTTAAAAGTGCTTTATACAGTAGAAATAAAAGCCAAAGTGTCTTTGTCATTCTGTCTTCCTCAACAAAGGAAATGAAGAAAAATGGAATAAGATTCATTTGAAATAAACAAACAAATGTTATTGAATGAAATTACAAAAAAAGCGAGAATACCAAATAAAGTAGAATACTTTATCTTATTTTACAAAGCTAAAGTAAGTAGCTTAGAAAGCCAAGCTAAGAAAAAATGGAACTGCAAGATCAGATACAATGGCACTTGGTCATGGTGAGCTTTATGGAGAAAATTGGAGCAAAATGATCTCTGCTATTTCTCATCAGAGCCCTTGCCTCAACATTTTGGATTAGCTGGAGTTTTTTTGGGGAATGACCCATAATAAGGAACCGCAGTACTCCTATCTTGAAGTAATAAAAGCAGGAACTAGCTTTTCTGCTTCACTCAGAGATGGGATGGTCTTCAATTAGTCCAAATTTTGTAGGAAAAGGAATCTTTAGAGCGCATAGTTCATGCATGGAGTTAAGACATTTTAAATATTTAGAGTCAGTAGAATATATATTTCTAACTTTATTTTATTGTTAAACAGTTCAGTATGTCTGAGAAAAAGGTTCATGGTACTTAAATTTCAGTGTTTTAGTATAAGTACATGTAGCTATCATGTAAAGGCCCATTTATGCTCCCTAATTTGGTGCGTCCGTTCCAAATGTCTCCATGTGTCGCTGCCTTCATGCTTCCATGCGACGTTTCTGTTGCTACGGCTAACCTCCGCTAAGCGGCAGTGCTGAGTTCATTATAAACTCTGCGATACAACGTTGGATTCAAACATCGATTGGTGGCACAAACGCGTGGGTATTAAGTTGTTTCTAACCACCAACACACAGCGAAAACTTGCAGAACTTTATTTCAAAAGCTTGTGCAACTTCTAATGTTTTTTCGCCGTCTTCATTCTTCTTCTATGGTTTTCTTCTTCCTGTTTATTTTCTTCTTCTTCCCTGGTTTGTTTCTGCTCTACTATGCTCAACACCGACCCCGCTGTTTCCGGGGGTGTTACTCCGTCGTTTGCGTCGAGTGACGGATGCGAAAAAAACGCACGGAATTGACGCAGAAGACGGACAAAACTTTCCGTGCGTGTGCGTATTCGTCATCTGCGTAGAGCATAAATGGGCCTTAAGGCTGCCATGGTGGTGGGAATTTTAAGAAGATGATTGAACAGGCAATCAGAGACATCAAATTACCTAAAACCAGTGGAAGCTTGCAAAATCTGCCAGAAATAAGTTTGTCTTTGTGAAACTGAATTTGTAGATCGGTAAAAAAAAAAAAAAGAGAGAGGTACTTTAGCTATAATAAAACTACAAACTGTTATTGAACAATGTGATTATCATAAACTTAGCAAGGCAAGCCAGAGCATCACATGCTAGTAGCCTATCTATGTAGTAGTCATGCACATATTTAAAAAAAAATAGAAAGTTTTTGCCAAATACGTTTAACTGAAAAAACAAAAAACAAAAAACTATTAGATTTTTTTTCTTTTCTTTCTGTACTCAACTTAGGTAACTAGCTAGTTCCTAACAAACTGAAACATTTTTGGTAAGATTTTGCTAAAATCTTTTCACTTGGCAAAATATTACTTTTAAACTTTAACTTATTTACAACTGAAACAAACTAAACAAAGACAAAACAAAAGCCTGGAAACTTGAGCATGTATCCTTCCAAACAAAGTTAGCACTTTATAAGGCTGTTTCTTGAGCTATTTCAGGTCACGTCTGTAACTTTAGCACAACTGTTTTCTTTTTATTATCTTCCCCCTGTTTACAATGCTGTAAATGCAGTGATGTAGTAGCATGGCGGCTGCCCCTTTAGGTGGGGATTCTTTTTTTATCCTTTATATTGTTTGTCAAAAAATGTCTGAAATAAAACATTTCAATTCAATTCAATTCAATTCAATTCAATTTCAATGAAAACTGTTCCGTCCCTCCCCTAGCTGCACTGGTTATGCTGGTTTACAGCATCTTTCAGTCACTCTGCAGGGTCATACAGTCATACTCTCAGTCAGGTTAATTCAGGTTATGTTGCAGTTTTCTGCACACTGCTGCTGGTGGAAGCTTTGAATATATAAAATCCTGTGCATTTAACCTCCTCCTCTTCAAGGGCCTATTTTAACATTTTATTGATAAGGTCTCTCTCTGCCCTCCTTTCCTCTTTTATCATCTTTCATTCCCTTAGTCCAGTAGCATCAATGCCACCACATTCCTCTGCCTTTCTGTTGTTTCTCCTCCTCCGTGCACTTTCGTATATTAGTTTGAAAATAACTTACGCCACAATTGTGGGAACTGTGAGAACTGACAAGGACATACCGTTTTATTTGTGGGCGGGTGCCAGTTTCTTCAGGCCAATCAGCTGCAACAGTGTAGATAGCTGCGTTATTTTTCTATTAAAATGTATCTATCTGTTTATTTTTTCACAAGCAGGCTGGTTGGACCACTTAAGAGTCCAGGCCATCAGGAATTGTCCAGGCCATCAGGAATTGTCCCGGCGATCCCGATGGCCAGTCGTGGCCTGTCTGGAGAAGATATATAAATGTTTTGGCTTATGCTGCTCCAGCTGCTTAGCGGTATGCTAAGGGTTGTCATCATGCTGAGAGGTGAACCTTCATTCCAGTCAGAATTCAGGTTATCCTGAAAAATATGCCTATAAACTGCCCCCTTGCCTTTAATTTTGACAGATTTCCCAAGTTCTCCCAGTAACAACCATCCGCATGCAGCCACCTTCATGCTTCACCATGGCGACGGTATTGTTTGGGAGATGAGAGATTATACCAAACATGGCGTTGTCCCTGATGGCCAAGTATCCTAAGTCTCATCTGATTAGAGTACTCTCCTTTACTTTTTTGTCTTCGGTGTTTTTCAGCGTACTCTAAACTTCATTTTTTATTTCGTGGTAGAGTTGAACGATTTGGAAAAAATTTTATATCTCGCTATTCATGCCAGATATCTTGATATCAATATGATACAATATGACCATGGATTCGGTGAAAAGCAAGTATTATTTTTCGGAAAAGTAAAAAACTTCCAGAGCTGTACATGCAGGATGAGCGCGAGGGAAATCTATGTAATTTATATCATTGCTTTTTGATGTAAAAAATGCAGTCTACAACTCTGAGATGAGAGCGAACTTAGCCTGAAATTTTGAACAGACACAAGTCTCACGTCACAGCCCCTCCCTTCCTGCTGCACTCAAGTCCTGCCTCCAACTCCGTCCCCCCACCTCCTCACCGTGGCGCATGCGCTGCGGCCGTGACCACGACGTGAAATGAACAGTAGCTATACACAAAACAACACAACATGGCCAACTCGGCATCGGTTCTATTAATCCTTTCAGATGTGATCTGAAAGGACGTGATCTGATCAGATTGAATCATCTATTCAGTCTGTATTTAGCCCTGTGTTGTACCAAAGTATGCCACTAGATGAGTTCAGCAACAGCTGATGGGTAATGGAAAAAAAAAGCTGACGGGTCAACAACAACTAGCTGAGTCAGTGTTGGTAAATAAGAGGTTGAACAAGACGAACAAGACGCTGACAGAAATCCGGCATGTGCTGCGTTTAATCGGCGTCTCTGATGGAGAGGTGAAGGCAGCAGACTGGAGCCACGTTAGCTATGTTAGCTACGTAGCTAGCTCAATGATGGGCATCGCTCTTCTCTCCTGGAAGTTGTGGGCTCGGGTGGAAGTAGCTACTTACCGAAGGCAGATGGAGGCTTTGCTGCAGACATAGATCCTGTAGTTTGCATCCTGGAGGGAACTGCAGCACCAATCCTCCTCCCAGATCATCACTAGGATCTGATGAGGGGATGGAATTTCCCTGACAGCGGCATCATCCGAACATAACTCCTGGATATTATGATGAAATTCACCGGCCGTCCGGCGTCTCTGGAGGATCTGATGGACCCAAACACGCCGGCATCTTCGGTTTTCCAACCTCCAAAGCAGGTAAAAGAATGAGACTGTCACCAAGTCCTATCATCTATGTCTCTATATCTAGTCATCTATGTTGTTTATGAACGCCAAAACATAGAAACCTTTCCTCTCCGCTAGTCAGACTTGATGTACAATAAGCGTTTCCTATACTCGCAAACAATATGCTCCATTTTCGCGGATAATTCGCTAAAAATAGAGCAAGTAAACATCCAGTATCTGCTCATTGAAACAGGCCGCGGACGTGAATGGATGCTCCCGGTGTCCATGCAGGGAAACGCCGCTCACGGAGCTGCCTGTCAGAGCTAACTGCTAACTGCTAACGGAGGGAGGGGGCGGTTCGCAGCGCGTGCCAGCAGTGATTGACAGATGTCAGACTCTCCATCAAACATTCATCTGGCTCTGATTGGTTGTTCTTACCGGGCGTGGTGGATTCCTGCAAATCGCTGCAGAGGCAGTAGGAGGGACTGCTGGAGCCTGTTTTTTTCACAGATCACTAGTCTCATGTACGACTGTCTGCACATAGTTTCAGTTTTATAAAATATGACAAAAAGTTACTTTTATAATAGTTGTAGACTGCAGCTTTAATTATAGGAACTATTTTATGTTAGTCTTGATCTGGTTTTTTTGCTGACCAACTGTTGTCAACTGAAATGGAATGCTTCACTATCAACAGATTTTCATTATCAACAGATTTTTTTTCAAACAACAGCACTCAAGCAACGATTCAAGCAACTATATTGTGGGTTGCCATAGTGACGCTTGTAGCGGAGTGATATAACAGTGATTTAACTTGCCGAACTACTTGTGCATATATAGTTCAATAATGAACTGGAAAACAAAACAATTGCTTACTTGTTTAGGACTTTTGTCAATGTCAGGACCTTAAGACTGATTGATAAAATACTTATAAAATAATCAAGTAGTTGCTTCATATGAAGAAAGTGATTATGTGTAGTAAGAAACAAAAATTGTATTCCTCTCTCCATGTTCACAGTGGGAAGCAATTAAACCTTCATTTTATTTTAAGTTGTATAACATGCCCTATGTTGTACTTTCATTTGTTTTATTGAGTGGAACTAGTTTTAGGTTTAATGATGTAGTTAGGGAAAATAGTTCAATTGAGTTAAATCTATGTTGTCCAGGCCGATCCAAAAATGAATCTGATCTGTGACTCAAAAACCGTGTTTAGTGATCTGTTGCACCACTATGATCTATGGAAGTTTTCCAGGCATTTATATCTAAACCATCAAGTTTACAATCCAGACACGATATTTAGGCTTTATTTATAATAAATCCACAATGAGGTATCCATTGTTTATCACATTTTCGTCACTATCACTATGTTGCTAAGAGACCTCTATTTAGACCTGGAAATTATGATGAAGCCACTTCCTGTCAAACTTATCACCAATAAAGGAGCTTAAATTATAGGGGAGCTATGCATACAAGGTCGCTGTCATGGTGATTGTTGTTGTGTGGGTGGTCGGGCCCTGCACAGCAGCCTTACCATGTGTTGAAACCGGGCAGGTGTAAAATTATTCACATGTTGAACTTACATGTTAGGTCAATGTATGACCATGAATAGATGTACGTTTGCTTGGGACAGTGTTGTTTTAGGCAGCCATGGGTTTAAGTCTTAGTCTTTTAGACAAAAATACATAATTTTAGTCATATTTAGTAATTTCAATTTAAACTGCATAGTAACCATGTAGATGTGATCATGACAGTATAAATATTCTGGCCTTCATATAATGTAAATTATGCCATGTTGTCTGGGTTTTCTCTCCATCCTTCAGACTGGTCTAATGCACAAACTGAAGTTCAGATTTAGCTTTTTACAGAGGCAAACAAGACAACAGATGTTATTTTAGCCTGCTTCCTTTTGTAAAGCAATATTTGTTTATAACTGGCATTATTTTGGCTGTGTAAGTGGACCACTGTGCTGGACTTCATTGCTGCAGGTATGCTGGCACGTTTATCAACGTGTCCCTCTACAACGCATCCAGTTTTTCTTTCTGATGGATTTTAAATGTGTCAAAAGATTATCTCTCTGCTTCCAACCAGTGCAGTGCGCTGCATGCAGGTGGTGGGCATGTCCAACAAGGGACACGTCTCGTCTCGTCTGTTTTCGTCATTAGACAGAAACGTTTAGCTATTCACTGTTTTGTGTTCGTCAACGAAAAAAATTTTCATCGTTGACGAAAACAACACTGGCTTGGGGCGGCGCAAAATGTTTAATTTATGTTGCCAGACTTCTTTGTAAATCAGAAATTTCTTATAACATTGACAACACAAAAGAATTAAGGAAGACAATGATGGAGTGGTCAGTCTGCTTTCTCCTTGTGCAGTTTTGTAACTCAGTACCAAAAGAACTCAAGATCACATCTTCAAACCCTTCACCTTTAAGCTCAAGTCTTGTCTGAAATCCAACCATCGTACTCATTTGTAAATAGCACTCTGTGTATGTGTGTTTGTGTAGGTGTGTGTGTGCCTGCACACACTTTTATTTATTTTGTGCTAAACTTGAGTGTGACTGCTTGTGTCTTTATGATCCAAAAACCATAATTTTTATCATGTAAAGCAGTTTCTACTGCTCTAATGCATTTATATATAAAGTTTGATTTGGTCTAAATTGAGGGTAATGTCCATGCAGGAGCAGCCAATGATCAGTAAGCGAACAGAAAATTCTATGTCGGAAAGGAAGAAAAATAATTGTCCTCTATGGCTGGAATAAAGCCAAGAAGGTAAGTTGGAGTTGGTGAGGAAAGGTGCTAAATAGCAGCGTAATTAACTGGAAATGAGAAAAAAGTGTAAATAAGAAAATTGTTTCTGTTGTGTGTTTGTTTCAATGCAAGTACTTTTTCCCCAGGACTTGAGAGAATGATCTGCAGATAAGAAAAGTGAGTTTTTTATAATGCAGTCTGTAACATAACGCTTGATCAATTGTATAAATACATCTTAAAGTTTGATCATAAATCCAGAAAACACAGACTTATATTTCATGACTAGTGATGTTCCGATCGATCAGTCACCGATCATTATCGGCCAATATCTGTAAAAAAGTATGTGATCGGTGTTCGCCGATCAACACCTTTCATTGTAGATCAGAAAACCCGATCACCTATACTTCATACTTTGCAGCCTGCAGAAGTGCTGTGTGCAGTGTGGTGTAGCTCCCGCTTTCCTCCGCACTGCACGTGCACACGGCTGCAAATCCATAACAAACATGTCTGCTGTGTGGAACTTCTACACCGTGATGTGAAGCTGTATCCTCCGACATGCGCAACGGAAAAGTACCTTGCAAGAACAACATGTCAAAATCCTTCAATACTACAAATCTAATATGACATTTAAAGAACCAACAGCTGACTGAGTGTGGTGAATTTTCAAGGCTTACAGTACAAAATGAAAATAAGACGCCTGCAGCAGCCATAACTAACGCAGCGGCATCTGACAGTCAGAAGGCCAAGCAAATAACCACAAAAACGATTTTAGTAATCTGGCTAGATGATACCCGTTCTCAGCGGTGAGGACCCTGGGTTTTACTACTGCACCCGCACTTACAGCCCCGCTATGTGATACCTAAACGGAAACATTTTGAAGACATAGTCCTGTCCAGCTCCATCAGACTGTGTGCTCTTACGATGTCTTGTTAAAGGAAGTCTGTCATCCCCCGTGAGTTTCACTAGATCTAGTTATCACTAGATTTACAAAGCTCAGAAATCAGTCATATTTGGATGCTGAGTCTAACACCTCACTATACATTACTGTCATATAGTCACTTTTATCCAAACCAACTTACAATTGAGTTTTACCAGCAGTGCCATCACTGGAGGCAATGAGGGTAAAGTTTGTTGCCCAAGGACACGACAGGTGACTGATGAGTCCGAGCGGGATTTGAATCACCGCTCTTCACATTACTGAATGACCTGCCCTACTACCTGAGCCACCTGTTCCTGTACAAAAATCACATCCAATCCATGTGATCGGCATCAGTGATCAGCACTCAAGGGTGATCGGGAGCAACAAGTATGATTGGAGGATCCCTATTCATGACAATGTCTATCTCAGCTTCATAAGCAGGTAAGTGCTTTAGTTGTATCACACATGTGCAGGTGCATATAAGACTGCATATATAGATTTTATGTTAACAAATGTGGATTCTTCTTGCATGCACATCTGTACACACATCACAGCAGATACAACTTATGCAGATATTTCTGTATGATCAGCCATGCTTCAGCTGCAGGGAATGCAGGAAATATCATTTTACTTTCAGCCTTAAAAGAAAAATGGAATATATAAATAAATAAAAAAATGCATCTTTCTAATTATTGGTTGCAAGTGTATTCTCATGCATATAAAACAATTTTCATCTTCTTTTGTTTAAGTCCCCAAAGAGTTTAGTGAGCAATGATGTATTTTCATAAATATTTTTCACATCAAAATGACCGTTACTCCAGGATAAGTCTTTACAGCAAGACATAGGGAGTAAATCTTTAAAGACGCAATGACTTAAAATGTGAATGTGTGCTTACTGTTCATCTACAGTAAGGATAGAAACCATTTCAAACAGAGGAAAAAAGAGCCAGAGCTGCTGCACAAATACAGCTCAGAATTACAACCACACAATAGGGGAAATTGTAGTTTAGACAAAAGGCAGAGAAAAGTGAGCATTCTGTCAATATAGTGAGTGGTAATCACAGTAGAAACAGGCAACTATCACATCTAATCCTCCATCTAAAACTGACTTCCTAAATCCTCACTCTATTACACAACACACACACCCACACACAGCTTCTTCCTCTGTAATAACAGTTTACGAAGCAACATTGTACAGCCACATAATAGCCATGTTATAATTTGCTCTAACAACTCTAATTATGCCTCTTATTGATTCAGGCACACATTTTAATAGGAGCAACCACACCTTCTGTATTAACAGCCATTGAAGTTGGTGTTCAATGGTGAACATTTGAAGCTTCTTCTCCTCTTTACACCACATGGATCTGTCCATGACAGTATAATTTGTTGCTCAGATTCTGAGACCACTGTAAACATCACACAACAGTGATTTTAGCATTGAGAGGCCTTGGCCCTGTCAAGCCAAAGTAAACAAAGAGAAGAAAAGGTCATTTATAGTTAACCGTGCCGAAGTGGATCAATCTGAGTGGTTTTCAGGAACAGCTCACCTAATTTCACCTCTAATTGCATCAGCGGAGGCAGAGGTTAGGTCATCAGAGAGGCTGGGATGTAGATTTCTGTCTCTAATGTCACTATCTCACCCAAAATCCGAAATGTTGACATCAGTGCATCTCTTTAAGGCACTGATTAACATCTCTAGGTAGAGTAATGAGTAATCCTAGGAATGAGTAAAATGATGTGTGAGGAGGAACTGTGCTACAGTACAAGGTAAAAAGTGAAGTTGAGCAGGTTTCCAGGTGTTTAATAGAGGTGTTAAATGGGTAAATATCTCAGGAAGTCTTCAGCTGATATTTAAAATGGACACGTCTATCAATGGTCAGATTCAGGAGAGTCCAGGAATAGTCCCCATATTCACCATAGAAACTCCATGAGGATGCAAAAAGAAATGAAACCCAACATAGTATATGATAGGAAGAGTGAATATTTCACTATTAAACACCATTCATCTCCATGGAAACCAGCTGGACCTTCATGATTTATTTCAAACAAAGGCAGGGTCATAGGATAAAACACAGCAGTTTTTTATAGCTGGGATAAGAAAAGTAAAATACCAGATTTTTGATCCAGAGCTTTTGTCCCACAGTGATGATGAGACAGACATCTTTGTAATCAGTAGATTCTCTGCTTTCATAATGATGTCTTGTTTGTGTGAACTCTAAATTGAACATCTCTCCTGAAGAAGTTAAAACAACTTTCTATTTATGTTCAAAGTCTTAAATGTTCACAACATCCATCTAAGACCTACTGAGTTGGTGTTTCCTTCAACCAAGAAGATCTACAGATAAAGATCTTCTAGCTATCCCCATATCGCAGCATGGCTTTTTTAAAATCAGAACCACCACCGAATTAACCTTCAACATCTCTGATATATTTAGATTGTCCTCCAGTTTTTGGTAAGGGACAATGGTATTGATGATGACTGTTTTATAGATTCTGTTTATGCTGACTAGACTGCCTTCCAACTTATTTACAAGTTTAAGCAATTGAAAAACGACTTGAAAAATGTGCTTTAAAGAAATACCCTATCATTCTTATTGCTGTGATCATTATTATTATTAGATAGCTTTTAATGAGTTTATCACTTTGATTTAGTTTTACAATCTTTGAAAATAAAAATCACAGAATGTATTAAGTGTGTAATGCATAAGCTGTACAATGTGAAAGGAACTATACCAGATATCACGTCCGGCTACCTTAGTTAGCGATAGCGGCTAGTTTTGGTGTGACGCTCTTGTTCGGCTAAGGGTTTTAACTTCCGTAACTTAATTCCAGACCACCAGGGGATCGCTATTATTGTCTGATCGGAGTCTGGATGTCCCGAAAATTAACCCGGCAGAGAAAGAGCGTCATGCCAAACTAGCCGCTGTCACTAACTAAACTAGCCGGATGTGATATCAGGTATAGCTCCTTTAACATTTATACTCTGCATGCACACTGAGCAGTATTCACTAGCTGGATGCAGATGTTCAACTCATTTTAACTCATCATTTTGCCTGAGTCCTTTGACTTGATGGTTCCTTGTCAGGAAAAACACAAAGGACCTTAGCATCCCCTTCATGCAAATACCCCGTTCATGCTAATACCAAAAAGCCAGGGACCCCCTGTTTCACCTAATTCTGGTTTCATGCTTTAAAAAGTGAGGTTCTCCCCATACATACTGGATTATATCTGAGTCCTGTCCCTAAATTAACAACATATAGTCTTACCTTTTTTTTTAAATATAGGGGACGAAGTTCGGGTTGCCCCCCACCCCAATCCCCCATGCTCTTCAGGGGACTCCTTGGGGGTGTACATAAAGTTTTTTTTGTTTTTTGATTTAACACATCTTTATCTCTATTTCTGCAAGGTGGTGATGAGCGAATTGAAGGATGTGTTCTCCATTCCTGATCCTTTAGTTTTGCTGATTCTGCGCATCTGATCTTATTTCAATAAGGCATGATAGACATTTGGTCTTTTCTTGAAGAGCAGCCATTTTTTACAGTTTCATTTACCAGAACCTCTTTCATCAACAAGGGTAACTGAAATACAAAATGAAAATCTGATTAAAAATTTTAGTAACCACTGAGTACAGAGGGCAAATCTGATTAGCATATCTCATCCATTGTCTTTAAAATGTGATGAGACTTATGGATCCGTTGTACTTTTTTAGCCCTCATTTGTTTAGCTCTGCTGTCCTTGATCGCCCATCTTAGACCCTACCCTTCATCCAGTTCCCTGCCATAACTCATTTTCAATACATCAGCATGAAAGAGAATGAAAATGAGCACAGATAAAATACATGTCACCTTCAGAGTACTTTCTGTGGTGATGTTGAATTCACCCTCAGATGATGCGTTTTATTAGGATTTCTCCAAACCCCCCAGAGACATCATGACATTGTCTTTTAGGCTGAATATGAAAAGTAAGTGCTGGGTGCTCAATGGAATGGCACTGATTCACTTTGAACCCAGTAGAGATGTTTTAGCATTTGGAGATATAATCTATACATTTTACTTGTAGCACAGACTGCGATGGAGCTGTGAAAATACATCTGCAGATGCCTATTGACACAGCTTCCGTGATGTTAGTGGAATCATCAGATGTTTTGGGTTTTACAGCATCATACACCCTCATCCAGGTGTCCCAGCCAAGGCTGATCAGACCTCAGCTTGTGGCCAGATGGCTACCTAACTACCTTGTCTCCAGGGAACTCCTCTCTTGAGCCACAGCCAACTTGAGGCCCTCTCCCCTTTGGTGGTATTTCAGATGATGCTTATCATTCTCTCTCCCTTTATGCCCAAACTCTTGAAGGCTCTGCCGAAAGGGTTGGGTGCAAAACCTCTGCAACCCACCTCCACTGGGAAGCACATTGTTCTTCAACCAGCCTGCTGATGGTTGCTGACCAGTTCTATGTAATGGTCAATAACCAATTTTAGCTCAGCAAAATTCCGCCAAAGCCCCAGGGTAGGTGGCAGATGAGGATGATGGTCCAGCTCAGTGCATTCAAGCATCTGGTGAGGGTGTACTGGAAATGACTCTTCAATTGGCAAAGTGGCAACTGAATATTTAAAATGGCAATTTAATTGCTAAAATGACAATTGATTGTTTAATTTTGACATGTAATTTGAAAATGTGTTTTGCCATTGACAATTTAATATACAAAGTGGCAATGTAATATTCAATTTAGTTTTTAACATTGTAATGACAAACAACAATTAAAACTGAATGATCAAGTGTCATATTGCTATGGCATATTTGCACCTTTATTCAGTTAGACATTCATTTGTCGAAATGTAGGTATGTGTGCACTTTTAATGTTAAAATGGCAGTCCAATATTTAAAATGGCAATCTAATTGTTCAAATGGCAATCCAGTATTTAAAATGGCAATCTAATTGTTAAAATGACAATCCAATATTTAAAATGGCAATCCAGAATTTAAAATGGCAATTTAAAGTGGCAATTCAGTATTAAAAATGGGTATTTAATTGGTAAAATGGCAATTCAATGTTTAAAATAGCAATTTAAATGGCAATCCAATATCTAAAATGGCAATTTAATTGGTAAAATGGCAGTTCAATATTTAAAACTGCAATTTAATTGGTAAATTGGCAATTCAATGTTTAAAATGGCAATTAAAATGGCAATCTAATATTTAAAATGGCAATTTAAAATGATGATTCAATGTTTAAAATGGCAGTCCAGTATTTAAAATGGCAATTTTAAATGGCAATTCAATGTTTAAAATGGGATTTTAATTGTTAAAATGGAAATTCAATATATAAATTTAAAGTAGCAATGGAAATGGAAATACAATATTCAAAATTGCACTGCATGTCATACATACATGCATGCATACATCAGCGGCCCCATCTTGGCATTGCATGTTGCACGCACATTAAGTGCAGCAAAATTCTATTTGACATTTCAGACTGTCAGGTCTCTCATCAAGGCGGGTCTTCTTCAACAGCGTCACTGCTGTGGCTGCCAGCTATTGGCTATTCCTCTGCTGGAGAACCCCATCAACACAACCTGCCAGAACCACCATGGCGGAGTGTCGCTGTTCCAAGAAAACCAGGGAGT
>JAVQJG010220242.1:0-15290 GCA_036024015.1 Craterocephalus amniculus
AAAGAAGCTAATTTTTATCGAATCTCATGTCTTTGTCTTTCTTTGCACACACACGATCACACACACACACACACACACACACACACACACACACACGCACACACACACACACACACAAGATAGAACCAGACAGGAAGTCTGACACAGGACCAGTGTAAAGGCTCATTTATGCTCCCTCATAGAAGTAAATCGGGACGCCCATTCCAACCGTCTTCATGCATGCTGTCTTTATACTTCCAAGCGTCGTTTACGTTGCTACAACTGACCCCCGCTAAGGGGCAGTGCTGAATTCATTGTTAACTCTGCGACACATTAGTTTCAGACATCGGTTGGTGGCACTAATGTGCTGCTATAAAGTTGTTTCTAACCACTAACACTCCCTAAACACTTGCAAAGCTTCATTTCAAAAGCTTGTGCAACTGATGTTTTCGTTCTTGTCTTCCTTCTTCTTCTATGGTTTTCCTCTTCCCATTACTTTTCTTCTTCTCCGGTTGGTTTCTGCTCAACTATGCTCAACACTGCCACCGCGGTTTCCGGCGGTATAACTTTGTCTTCTGCGTCGCATGTGGGATGCGCAAGGAGCTTGAAAACGCACCAAATACACATATAATTTATGCAGTAGACAGACAAAACTGTCTGTGCGTCTTCATCTGTCATCTGTGTAAAGCATAAATGGGCCTTAATCATAGGGCCTTAACACATCTGGTACATTTAAAAATAAAATCTCTCTCTGGTTGAGGGGGCAACAGGCTCCTTCTCCTACCTCTTCTACCTTCTCCAAAGGACCAGAAAATTATCCTCCAACACGCCAAGTGTATTCTTTTTATTTTTACCGCAGGATCCTCATCCACAATTGTTTTAGTGTGAACTGATGAAATCACGTGAAGTCCCTCAACTCTCCTGCTACTTCCTGTACTGGGACTGTTACCCGGACTGCAGTGGTGGGCGCTCAGCATCTGAGCATGACGGAACGTGTTTCCCCTCTTCCCTTTTCCATCTACAAAAGTGATTGTTTCAATCTCAAGATTAGCAGGGTAGGTTTCCGTACATCAGTGAGGTGTGCAGACAGATAGAAGCACATGACAATGCAGCATATTGTAGTGATGCCACTAGTTAGCTAACCTCAGTGTATAACCTTCTCTCTCTTATTTAGCCAAACAAGTCAGAAAAAACCTTGATTCACAAACTGTGACTTCCATGAAAATATAAATGCTTTTTTAAAAAAAATTACTCTTTTTGGTACATCCTTTGTTTCCCTCATGGTTCCTACCTTAGATTGTCTAATAATTCCTCATTAAAAAGACCATCAAGTTTCTCTTCATGCTGTTTGAGAGTAGACTGTAGGGATGGAAGCAGCTGCTACAGTGTGGACTGGATGAGAAGCAACAACTGGAAAAAGTCAGCATTCTCAGGGCAATAGCTCGAAGCAACATATTGGTATTTTTGGAACTGTGAACATAGTTCAAAAACATTTTAAATATGAACTGAACTAGTTCATTTTAAAATGAGTGAACTGAACTTTGAACTAGTTCATTTTAAAATGAGTGAACTGAACTTTGAACTAGTTCATGTAGAAAATGAACTTTCCCAACACTGGCTATTCTGCAGTTTATGACACAGTAGCATATGTAGATAAAGGAGCCACAGCGCCCGAGCTTGAAGTCACTCCTGCTTCTCTTAAAGATTTAATGTACAAAATCTATGACTAAATATAATGCCAGTGGACTAAACTAGTCTCAAAATGGTTTGCCCCTTCTCGTTGTAAGAAATAAAAATAGATCCAGCATGTTAATTTTTTCTATTCTTTCCTGCTTATTCTGGAAAAACAGGTTTTATCTTCCAATGGAACATCATTGTTTTAATAAAAAAGTTATAAAGGAAACTTTTCAATAAATCCACTCCTGAGAGGATTACCAACGGTCTTGTTTTTTTTTTTTCTCCCTCATGCAAATAATCTTTAATGGACATTTTACTACTTCAACAAGTAATGCTAAGAAAAGTTCAGGGCAACAAAACATTAAGGTCTGTCTTTTGTTTTCATGTTGATGTTGAGCTGCTAGATGCAGTGGTATTTGTCATATTATCAGTGTGACTTATTGTTTGGGGACACAAGGACTCTTTCTTGTTGTTTTTATAAGCTAAGCATTTTCACTGCAACTTGTTTTGTATGAAAATTGCTTTAATAAAATTTAAGTGAATTTGATTGGACACTCATGAGTTTTCTCTGCCGGGTGTCTGGGCTCACTGTAAAAGACTCTCGGTCATCTGGGAGGGGCTCACAGTAGAGCCACTGCTCCTCCACATTGAGAGGAACGAGATGAGGTCGCCGTCTGGTTAGGATCCCTCCTGGATGCTTCCCTGGGGGGGACCTCAGGGTAAGCCCAGGTCATGGTGGAAGGATTATATCTTTGCTGGCCTGGTAGCGCCTCAGGATCCCCCTGGATGAGCTGACTGATGTGGCTGAGGAGAAGGAAGTCTGGGCTTCCCTCAGCTCAGGCTGCTGCCTCTGTGACCTGATCCCAGACAAGTGGAGGAAGGTGGATGGATGGATGGATGGATGGATGGATAGATTTGAGTGATTGCTGAGAAAAATATATAAATCTTATATAAATCTTTAGGTAAATACAATCTTTACCTAAAAACTCCCCGTTTTTTTCTGACTAGAAAAGACATTCCATGTTTTAGTTATGCCTTCATTTTGCTTCTGACAAACAGTTGTCCTTAAAAGATTGTTTTAAAACTTAAACCATACCACCACTCCTACTGTGCAGGAAGAGAACAAGAGAGAAACTGAAACATTTAATACTGTAAATTATTACACCTATAAAAAAGTAATTTCAGTCTTCAATATATATATGAACTCTGGATCTATTATTGATATTAGCGATATCATTATATAATAATGTATTTCCCTTAGAATATCAAGCAACTTACAGGTGAGAAAGACATTTAGAGGCACGTTGGGGTTCACAGTCCCAAAGGACATTGTACAGTAAAATATGAACTAGGAATATTGGCCTATGGTCACTCCAAATATAATGGTTTTACATCATTTAAAGTAGTCCATCATATGTTATGTACTGCATTTGTTTTATTCTCATGCTTGCTAAAGGTAATATAACATACTCCAATAACATGAAGACAGATGTACCATCAAATCAAATAAAGAAAATAAATGTATATGGTCTCCATTAATATAGTTAAGACCATTGTAGTACAGTATTTAAAAGCTTGGGACATGCTTTATAAATCTACATTATCTCCAGACTATCTTATGTGTATGAGAATCACTCAAGATCTCCACAAGTTACTTTGAAAGCCCATGCCATAAAGCCTTCACGGCACCACAGGAGCAGAGAAAATAACACCCACATGTATTTTTGTTATTGTGAGAATGTGGTGAATATTTCAGGATCATGATGTGATCAATACCAGAAGGCTGTCTGGTTAATGATGTAGAACCTGAGAATCGTTTCCGTGAGGAGCGATGAGAAGAGTCAGCTTTGTGAACTCTCCTCTTTCATTAAAGACGTGATCAGTAAGCACAACGTGCTTCTCACCCAAGGGCACCTTTTTAAGCAGCTACATACCAAAGAAACTTTTCTGACTCTTAGATGCAACTGTATTTGAAAAGAGTGAAAGCAGAGACAAAAAAAGAGAGATGTCTTTTAGAAATATAACTTTTATGTTCTTGTATCCTGTATACATGTCACAAGACATGGTGTCTGATGAAGACATTGCTCAGGAGTTAAGTTAATAAATTTGTCGCTACAGAAATTTTGGTCATGATGTTCAAACAGTTATATACCACCTAAAGACTCACCTGTGTTCCTCAAACTTCCAAAACTGAAAGTTCTTCACCTCCACCCTAATTGAATTGCAGAACACGCACCCTTAAATACATTGTGTAATACTTAACAACATTTTTCCGTTTTCTTTGAATTGGGATCTATGAATATGCAAATGAGGCTTCACTCACATCTCTGCCTGCATGCAGATGACACTGACCTGCTTCCTCTGATTCAACGCTATGCAATGGCTAGTTTTAATATCAGAGTACTTCACGCTCCTTTTGAACCAGAGAGTGATTCTCAGAAAGAGAAAGCAATGCAAATTTTCACACAAGTGAAAGAATCGTGGCAATATTTTTATTGTCCACCGCTTATTGCTATATCACAACAGAAATAATAACGGCTGATATGAAGCCGTTGGATGAGGGTGTCATCAGCTTAATGCTAATGTTAGCCATGCATTGATCATATTTCTGAGAGTTTTAGTCATCTATATCTTAAAGAGAAGTTTAGATTAATCCAGGTTGGTATCATGCACAAGCATAGTACACTATTGGGCTTTTCACATGTGAAGCTGCACTTTTCAGTAACAAGTCACTGCTAGTGTTTGCAGGTGGACAAGGTTCGGTAGCTGGGAGGCTGGTAAGTGACTGTTAAAAGTGAAGTTATTTACTGTAGGTTGTGGTTAAAACAAGAATTAAACAAGAACTTAATTTAGGCCAAATTCTCATTTCGATAGCTCCTCTGAGCAAATGCAAAAACTGTAAAACCTGTCCGTAGTCAGAATTGGCGTTACCTTGTGTTTTTGCTTTAAACAGGGGAAGGTTCTGTATTTTGGACACGGTTTTGATTTGATCTTGTTAAAATGCAAACACACACAGAGTGCACTGAACCACAAGGCTAAACACTGTACAAGCTGCTGTGTAAGGCTTTCATTAGCTTTATGTTTGGAAGAAAATTTTCTCTCCGCTCTTCCAGAGATGTCCTTCTGCCTCGTGCTTTCCCTCTTTTGGCTTCACCCTCCCATTTTTGACATTAAACACGACTGACATGACTGACAGCACTACACTCTTGTAAAACAAAGTTTGTGCTGATAAAGACAGTCATGCTCATGCACCCCACACCCATACCATGGTCAGACTCTTAGTTCTTCTCTGTTTGAAGTGACAGAGGAAATCTGGATAATTGTATGATTGATTCTCTTGTGTTCTTCCTCCACTTCACTGAGCAGGCTTTATTTAGGAACTGAAGAGGGGAAGACATCTTGAGATACAAAATACTTGAGCCTGCAGAGACTCACATGTGAGCTCAATGCAGACTTATAAATGCACACACTCACACACACACAAAAACCTACAAACTATTTTTTGAAGTGTGGCTGTGTATTGTTGTATGTGTGCATCGATGAGTCAACTGACTCTTTCTATGCCCTTTGTCTCTCTGCCACTTCCACCTCAGAAAGCCAAAGAAGATCACATTAAGTGGGGCTGCTGTTGCGTAGCTGCATTTGGCTCAGTGCTGAGGGAGATATGGGGCAAGGCATTACTCTAAGTCAGTCCCCACAGGCTTCAGCCGATCCAGAAACAACAAGGCCGGTGTAATTCATGGAGCCAGACATCCTCACTTCAGTGGTTCAGGCCCTGATATAAATTCATGTTGTCTTTTATAGCAGGGCATAATCACATATTGACCAGTACGTGTGAGTATGTATGAGTGTTCGCAATTAAACTTAACACTCTTTTAACATTGTTTTCCCATTTTGTGATCCAAAAAATTTGGATGTTTGACAAAAAAAGAAACAAAATACATTTCTTGAAATAGGCTAAAATGGCTCAAACTGTTTACATGTTATTGTGAAAAGAGAGAGGGGGAATAAATAAAGATGCAAGAGAACTGGCACACTGCACAGTAGTGGAAAACTCCTGTTGTGGAGTGTGATGCAAACTGAAAAACAACCTCTATCCCTAAAGTAATTTGATTTACCTTCTGCCAGCAAGGCTTAGTGTTAATTAATTCCCAAGAAAATAACAATATACTTCTCCAATACTGTTGTACCTGTGCTGTGACAATCAAGATTTTGAAAAGAAATAAAAAGGAAGGAATTAAAAAAACAACCAAACATGACTTTTAATAATGTGCCCTCTATCAAGAGGCAGTGTTAAATGTACACAAGAAACATTTTTGCTATCCAGCAACAATTATGAACCCCTCATTCCTCACATTATGGAGAGAAAAGACACTCAGTATTATTGTATGTGTGTAATACATGAATTGTAAATTGTGTAGCCTAATATACTTTGTGGATAACTTTGGATACTTCATGTGTAACGTGGTTTGTCATCCATACATATGATTTTTTGTGCAGCCTCACAGTTTGCATGGTGAATGGTGAGTTTAAGTGCTGGTGAAAAGCTGGGTCATCTGGGTTTTCATCCTCATTTATTTTATAGTGGGAAAGATGGGTTGTCTGGGTAGCGGGAGGGGGTATGGCAAGTGTTAGTGGGTGAATTTTGGGTTGGGGTGGGTTGGACGGACAGGAATGTTTTTAAATGTAAAGCGCTTTGAGCCACAGCTTTGTTTGAAAAGCGCTTTATAAATAAAGTTTTGATTGATTGATTGAAGCAATTTTTAAACTTTGAAAGTAGAAAATACAGTAATCTCGGACAACAAACTTTAAAACACAGGACTCCAGACACGTAGAGTTTTGAGAAAGCCTCAGCTCCTCTGACAGAAACAAAAACATGATCAATTCTAATCTTTATTATTGTACTACACACAATGTTGAAAATTTATTAGAAACAGCTTATTTGGTGTGGTAATGAGACACTGCTAACACACAACATGAAAATATTGTTAATCATGACTAAACTATTTATTTTCAAACACATTCTGGGTTTATAATGAGGGAAGCAGCTCCGTCTTGTCCAAAATCCAAAATGAAACAGTCTGTTGTCCAGTGACCTCTTGTGATGGCATCCGTCCTCCGCAATTTTCACACTCGACTGAGGTTTGTGCTCCCAAGATGCAAAGTGCAAATTAAAGGAAAATCCCTTCAAATTTTCATGGTACATTTGGCTCTCGTTTACAGACTTTCCTTAGAGACTACTATGTTTGTTAATGTAAAAAAGAATATTACTAGAAAATGCAAATATGTCTCAATAAATTTTACCTCAATCAGTACTAAACTGTTTCATTGTGTGGCTTACAGTTTACACAATACCAGAACAGGATGTTAAAATTAATTCCACATTTCTCTCTGTGGCTGATGGCTTTTAGTGACAGCATATGAATTCAGTCTGTGTTCTTGACAGATTAAAACTGTCTTCACTGCGTGAACAAAGAGGTGCTTTAGAGATGTGTATCTGATGTACGTGTATGTCGCCCCCCCTCAACACACACACACACACACACACTTAATGTTAATATTAGAATCAGTCTAGAATTGCTGTCAGCGTTTGTTGCCCTGAGAGTTAAGAAGCTGCTTTTATATATTTCATCTGATATGCAAATTACTGTTATAAGTTTATGTCTTAAATGTCTGAAATGTTTATTGTTATGTTGCACCAGGGGGAAAAGTAAAAAAGTAACTTTAGTCTCAATGACTTTTCATAATAAACAAAAATAAATGTTCACAGATTACAAAAAAAGAGTTGCAGAGCCAGTAATGGTCCGTTTGTAGAAAGGATGCCTAGCAAGATGAATTAGCACCACTGTGTTGTAAAAATATTGATCATTAAACTTGGTATGTCTTTGTGAGGTTTACCCATTTTCTTTAATAAACTTTAGATGTCTTAGTTAAAATTTCGTCAAAAAGACAAACGGCACAAAAAGCCTATAAAAATAATGGGACTGAGGTATTAGCTGAACTGAGCAACTACATGCATTGTGAGATTTTATGATTCAGAGCTAGTATAGGCTAAATGCCAAAAGTGTTCTTAGTGCAGTATCTTTTATAGTATAATCAACAATTTTAAAATGCATGTGTCTGTGCTTACTGTGTTTTGAATCGCTATAACCATTCCCACATTTAGATGCAAAACTTAATAGCATGCATATTTTTCTTTGGGCAATTATGGGTTAACACAAAAACATGTTGGGATGTTGTTCCAGGACAGCTGACTTGCACAAGTACATGTATGTGGGTTCATGGTTAATCTGGGATGGCAGAATGTGCCCAATCTGCCTTCATTCAAACAGATCTCCAAATATCTTGGGCTTCCGCTGGGCCACTTACAACATTCAGCTAATATCGGGTAGATCTAATGTGATACGACTCAACAGAGGAACACTCTTTAGAAATGCCACACCACACTATGTCATGGTTTTTTTGTTGCTTTGATAAGTTGTGGGTCTACCCAGCTAAGTCCAAAGGCATTCGGTCTTCACCCGATGATCACAATCCCTTGGAAATCAAAAATGCACAAGGACATCACAGACTGGAGTTACATAAGGCTAATGGCCTTGCTCAAAGCACTTTCTTTGATTCTAAGGGGTGGGGGAGACATGCCAGTGACAAGCATGTGACTGATTAGGGTGGCCTTTATCACTACTGCCTGTAGATTTGTTAGTGGTGGGTTGTGGACTTTACATTAGGGACACTGGTGAACTAATATGTGCAGGACTGGAAACCCTTGCATTCACAAGCGCAAGCTTCCAGGTGCATGCAAAACTTGAAGATAAGAAACCACAGGGTGAATTTGAAGAAGGTGATGTTATGAGGCTCTTGGTCTATACACAACTAAATGAGACCATAGGCATGATTCCACTGCTCAATGTGATTTTCTATGACAAGATGACATGCCTTGATTAATATGTCATATGATTTTGTGGTGTTGTTATCAAACTATAAATGGTTACCGAATGAATATGTGAACCAAATAAGAGAGTAGAGTAGCTTTTTTTTTTGCACAAATAGCAAGAATTGTAAAGATACACTATAAAGTCACAAATTATTAAACGAAAGATGTCTGTTGGCCTATCAACAAGTTATAGAAATGCAAAAACTTGCTTGTGTCAGTTTGTTGATGCTTAGTTTCTGAAGAGGCGTGGAACTAGTGTGGAGTTTCCTGTTCTGACAAGCCACCATATTATTATCATCTCTGCAGAGCCAAAGTTTGCTTAGGTTTTCTACAGCCTGTTTTTGGATTTAATGTGCAAGATAGTAACTATCTAGTGCTAGGTTGCATCCTCAGCATGTGTTTTTGTGGAGGATGCCCAGGTGTAACAACAAACTCAGAGAGATAAAGAGTTTGGAAAAATCTCCAACATTTGTCAGATATGTCAGCCCAAACCACGTGTGTATCCCAGGCCTAGAATCACAAAAGTGTTTTTGCATCCATATTAGAAAGTCACAAAAATTCAGACCGAGTCACGGATATCTATGTTTTTGATTGGGTGTACTTGTGTGCCCAACTTTGTGAGACTTTCTTGGGAAGAAGAGTTGCTGTTATCTGCAGTGGTTGTGGTGCTTAAATGTGAATTTGAATTTTAGACAACCTTTCCAAACGAATATACAGTGAATGAAAAAGATGGGTGATGACTTGCCTCTGGAAATGATGGTTTTATCATGAATTCACTTGGCTCCATTTTCATGCTGGGATGCTGTGTTACTACTTCTTCAAGGTCTGTACCCCAATTAATAGCTGCTGTTTCTGCGGGCATGCACATCCTCCTTGCATTTAAGATATCTTGTCAGACAACACTAGTGACCACAATGACACGGATATTGGAAGTTTCCCACTCTTGATATGTAACAGGCAGGAGATTGATGTTGCTGCCACCTCTGTGCTTCCCCTGTGTCCGCATTACAGCGACAGCACGTGTGAGGCCCTCACAGTGATGCTGCAGGACAGACAGCTCACATCCCTCTGTACGGTGTCACGAATGTGGAGTGAATATATCACAGAGTCTACACAGCAAAAATCATAATCCTCAGCTCTAAGAGGACAAGTAGCCATGCTGTGAATGTGCAAAATAAGAGACAGGGTTGAAAGGCCTGAACGTTTGAACTTGAACTCACACAATGGTGCAGCCAATGTGACTATCTATGCCTCCTTTTCTGTCCACTAAATCACTGAACTTAAAGGACATGTTGATCTTGCCTCTGTTTGGATTTGTTTTCTATACTACTGGGCATCACCCAATTGGCAGGAATATTAGTGACTGTTTGGGTCCCCATATCTGCACTGGTGCTTCACCTTTCAACAGGAGAGGCAGGCACCATACAACATGCATATGCAGTGTGCACACTTAACCAATGGAACTCAGGATCACCCACTGCTTGAGTGAAGGATCACTGAGGTGTTAAGAGTGCAAGGACAAAAGCAAAAAAAAAAGTATAAAATGAATAGTATTAAAAGTATTAAAATTCTTCTCATGCTTACACAAATACCAGTATAAAACCAGTCCAGAATAGTCCAGAAACAACAGCAGCAGCTGTGTTTTGACTGGAAAGCAAACAGATTGATTGTTAGCAACCAAACCAAAATGTGGCCTGAGGGAGGAATTGCAGTTTGGTGCCTGGATAAGAAAGAGATGTTTTGTTGAATTTAGAGTGGTAATTCAGGATTGTGTGCATTTATGTAGGTGTGGTGATTGCCCACCTTTGTGTCAGCTGGTATCCGTTAAACATAGGCACTTTCAAAAGTAAAGTGAGAATAGACATTAAATGCACCTGGAGACTGAACAACGGTGAAAGCTGTTTGTGGAAAAATTGTCTGGAAATGCTACTTTGGGATGAGTTTTGAAATCAGCTTGCCACTGTACATTCAATTAAGGTAGATATATGCCAGCATGATCCCAGAATAAAAAGATCATCTGGTAATATGTACTGTATGTATGATATTCCTGCCTTTTTCACATTCCATGCTTCATGTCATCACAATCTTCTTTATTTTCAAGTTTCCTTTCTGCTAGCAAGTCATTAACATACAAGAAATATATCTCAGTTTCTGATGTAATTTTGATGGTGTGAAAAGCCAACGAATTAAACACAGAATATACACTTTTCGAGATGCTGCATGAGGTCAGCAGGGAGAAGCTCCACTGCAGAGTCAAATACTGCTTGATAAGCAAATAAATGTTCACAAATTCTAATTACACCCATACAATGTACAAAGAGGGACTTTCCGACTAAGTGACATGAAACTGGGACACAAATAATTGTCATTTAATGTTCTTAATCACATGGTGGAACAAGAAAAGTAAGACTGAAATAGTGTTTGTGCCATTCCATTCAAGATGAGCAATGAGCAAGGATGTGTTGAACTATTTAGTCTTTTATAATGATAAAGCTATGTGATATTTGGTTTAAATCTTCGTGGTAACCTGACCAATTCTTTCTAAACCATAAGGCTCTTGATACAGGAATTCAACACAATTTCCAGAGCATGCTGAAATGGTCTATAGTAAGCTAATAGTTCTTCCCTTTCCATAATTATTGTGAAGGGTTATTTGTGACGAAAGGTAATTTAAAAGCTCTCTTGTGAATGATTTTGCCTTTGCCAACAGCTACTATTTCTCCCCATTCTCTGCGTCTATCAGGGAAAATGCCCCAAGACTCATCCTGCTTTCACTATCATAAACAGGCCACAAGGCTTCATGCTGTTGTTCAGATTACTGTAAAATGAACTGAGACACAGCCAGTGGGTGAGGATGGTGGGCGTTGGGGGTACTTTAAGGATCCTCTTCAAGGTCAAGACCTCAGGAAACTCTGCAGTTTTACCCTAAAGAGGAAGGTCACACACCCGGAGAGATGTGGGTGGGTATCCTGCTTAGCCTCCGCCACGGCTAGTCCTTGCACTATCAAAGAGGCTCATCCAGCTCGGCTTTCACTCTTCTGCAACAAAGCAGCTCAATAAGACACTGCACTGCTGACTTTTCCTAGGGCTGTACATCAGCAACAAAGCTAAGTAGATGTAAAGGCTGTCTTTACACTGCCTGTACACAGATGCAACGCTGCAGGCACACACAGACAGACTGCCATAGACAGACTGCGATCATTTACAGCAACTTTGAAGAGAGTACTATTGTATTATTTAAGAATGACATGTTAATTGGTGAACAGAAATCCCTTGGCATCTCTGAATGGTAGAAGAGTGCAGATAAGGCACAAGAATGAGAATAAATTGCAGGACTTTCTTCTCATTATATTCTTGGCAGATATACAAATTAGCTTACAAATATCAATATGATTTTTGACTAGCAAGAGATTATATAAGTGAAGATGGATGAACTGTATGAAAAGCATCACACACACATTTTTACCATTACGATCCCAACTGCAGAAGAAATTGGGATGTCTTGTAAGATGTTAATTAGAGCAGAATGTAATCATTCAATTATCTCAAGGGGTAATCATTTCTTCACAATAGAATATTAAATGTTGACAGTGAAACACTTGACTGTGTCAGGAAAACATTACTACATGTCTAATGTTACAATGGGGGCAACACAAGGCTGAGAAAGTGTGGTCATAAAAAACAGCAAGGGTGACATAACTTGACTTGGGCAAATAACATGACTTGGAAGATTATCAGAATAATGCTTCTTGTACTTTGAGTCCATCGTTTATACTAATAGCATCAAGAGAATCTGGAAACTTCTCTGCATGCAACGAGCATGCTGCAACTGATTAGGTGTCTGTGTGTGGTTTTATACAGCACTTCATTAAAAGCAGGCATGAGTTTGTCACTGCATGGGCTCCGGAATATTTCCAGAAATCATTGTCTTGGAACATGCTGCATCTCACACATGTAGACTCAAGTTGTTTTATGCAAAGAAGCCATCCAGATATAATGTATTTTACTCTGGCCCAAAGTTTAGGACTAACAAAGTGCAGTTCTATATCAGACAAATGACTTTTTTTAAAATCCTTTTTGGAAATCAGTGACAGTTGAAGAAGAGAGCGACCATCTGGTATGTTATTCAATTTCAAAAGCCTGCATCTCCTATGGCATAGGGGTACATTACTGCCTAAGGAACTAAGAACTAGCACATCTAAGCACCACTGATGCTGAAAGGTATCTGCAGAGCAACATTTGCCCCCATCTGGAGAACATCCTTTTCTGGGTATGCCTTGCATATTTCACTGAGTCTATACTAAACTGCTCACTGCATCTGTTACAACAGCATGACTTTGGCCTTCATTGGTCATGTAACATGAGATTTTTAATGAGGCTTGTGATTCGAAGACAAAAAGAACATGAAATGAACAGGGACAGCTAAGGAAACACTGTAGAGTCCACTAACTTAATGTGTGTTTTATTTCTACAAATAAGTTTAAAAGTGTGACCCAGAGTCCATATACTAGGCTATGCTAGGAATAGGGAAGAAAGAGCATTTGCTATTAATGTTGGTCCTATCTTCTGGGGCCACTGTGTTTTACCTACATATAGATTTGGACAAGGACACTGCCTACCATCAGCAACCTCTTGGGAGGTTGTTGATTTAAGATGAACTATATCTCTACTTTTGGGATTTACAAACTCCTTGAGTTAATAGGACACAGGGCAGATAGAGCATTGCCTATATAGCTGCAGTTGTGAGAAGTGCCATGACACTGCTGTGTATCATGTGACACTGATATAATTGACCCTGTTTTGTATTTGCGTTTTTTTGGGAAGAAAAACAGAAAAAAACTACAGAGTCATGAAACAGTAAAACATGACATTGTTTCTTGGAGGACTATTTAGATCAAAACCAAAAAATACACAGTGAAGAATACAAATTAATGTTAGTGTTTAGAAGGCTTATGCACATATAATCCGGTTGTCTCCATATATTTTCAATGACCCGCTATCACTTTTGTTTTAAACTTTTCCTGCACCAGGCACTGAAGTGAGGACTTCAGCAATTTCATTGCTTTTTTCCACTGTGAACAGCGAGCATCTAAGAAAGTTCAATTTTCCATTTTAGGGTTTATGAACTTTTTATTGTCACTGGTCATCAGTTTGTGCCTGTTTTAAACACTGTCCCCAACTGTCCCACAATATAAAAAATACAAATGATCAGTCTGATTTACCAAATAATATATTTTGTATTTTATTGAAATATATTAAATATTACATTATATTTATATTTACATTATATATACATTATATTGTATTTTACAACAAAACAGCCTCTTGGAAGTTAATTCAACTGTGAAGACATGTATGAATTTGTGTCCTTTCATGAAAACCAAAATAAATAAACTAGAAGAATAGAATAATAGTTTTTGGATGTTCCAAAATGGTTAGTAGTACTTTTATTTAATAGATTTAAAGTTATTTGGAGATCTGAAGGTCTTGTAATTGAGCTACCACATGATTGTCAAGCATAGATCTGGCATTCTGATGCAATATTTTATAAACTTATTTCACCTTAAAACTTCCCTTTTATTTTCATTTCTCACAACCTTCACTTTCAGTTACTGTTGTGTTAGTTTAAGGGGTTAGGATCTCTAGACCAGGAACCTGCAGTACACACATGTTACATCAGTTCTTTGTGGCTTAATAGATAAATGGTGAGGATGAAGCATTAAAAGCTGATGTGCTTAGGGTTAGGAAAACATCAATGCTTGCATTAAAACAACTTTTATTGTATTTTTTTTCAAAACATCTCTTTCTGATGACTATACAAAAGTCATGAAATGTGCTGGAAACACAAGTTACACCCCTCTTTGGATAAATAAATAAATAAAGTGTATAAGAATTCTGTGGGATGATGAAACTGGGTGGTAAAAACAAAAAGTGAGGTTTTAGTTTGCCAATTACTGTTTGTAATAAAATGAAGTAGGTTGTCATAGTTACAGCAATGATCATGTCATTTATTTTTTGTTTTTATTTTAATACGCCATGTTTGCCATGTTTTAATATCCAACTTTTCTTTCTGACCAGTGGATCCAGGCTTTGTTTATACATGTACTTTGTAGATATTAACACAGTGATTGTGCAGTTCCTTTAAGTTTCTTTTCAGTTGTTTTTGAATTTTCAAGGATTGAATCGTTGAAAGTAGTAGCATCTGACTTTGTTGCAAAGTATACTGATAGGATAATGGGGCCACCTTAAAGGAACATTAAGGAGTTTGAAACATTAAAAATACTTATTTTCCACCACAAATATGTTATAAATATTCAATGATGTGTAGGATGAGCCCTGACATATTCATCGCAAGTACCATTAACAGTGCTAACTTATCACTTGAATATCTGCGGTGACGGTCCAGCAATTTCACTTATTTGGAAAAAAGTTTCAGAGAACGTGACGTAATGCGCACTCCCGCGAGCCTTAGGTTTCGTTTTGACCGCCATTATTCCGCCAGCTGCTTAACGAGCGACAACTTAGTAGTAGTAGATGGATCCCGCAGAAAGCAAGAAAAGATCGGCTTCTAGCACTGGCAAAACTCCAGCACAGACCCCAGGAAAGCAAAAGAAATTAAAAGGTTACTCGAGCGCGGCTAAAAGGAAGAGGAAGGAGGCTGACCGGAGCAGGGCAAAGACGAGAGTAAACATCGGACTGG
>JAVQJG010220244.1:0-34357 GCA_036024015.1 Craterocephalus amniculus
AATCTGACTGAACTGGAGATGTTTTGCAAAGAAGAATGGTCCAAAATACCTTCAACCAGAATCCAGGCACTTATTGGAGGTTATAGGAAGCGATTGGAGGCTGTCATTTCTGCAAAAAGGAGGATCTACTAAATATTGATGACATGTTTCTGTTGGGGTGCCCAAATTTATGCACCTGCCATTATTTGTTTAGTTCATTATTGCACACTTTCTGTAAATCCAATAAATTTCATTTCACTTCTCCAATATCGCTGTGTTTGTCTGCTATATGATATATTAAACTGAAATTGATGATCCAAACAACCAGTGATTTATAAAGAAAAATCTTGAAAATGATCCCAAACTTTTGCATATGACTGTAACTCAGACGCCCTGTCAGTTATACAGTTGTGTCATCTGGTCTTCAGCAGGTCAGAAAATATTTTTAATTAGTAATTAGTAATTTTTTCCCAGATGAACATCCATCAGACAGATGGCTCACACTTCAGTCTGGAATACAGAGTTTATGGTCCATTCAGTGAGTGCAGGGTGTCCAAGCCCAAACCATCAGGACTGTGCCATCGAGCTGGACAGCTGCAATGAGGCATTCTAGCTGATATGTTATGTTTGATTTTCACTGAATATGCTTCTGTCTCACATGATCAAACATCTTTGTTGGTCTCATATGCTTAAAGGTCATTGTTCCAGAAGTCTTGGGGTTTGTTCAGATGCAACTTTGCTGTACTGAACGTTTCCTACATGTGAATGAGCCTTCTCGCTGTAGAAATACTGAGTTCAAATAGTTTGAAAATGTCTTTCAATCCTTTCCAGATCAGCATGCAACAAAGGCTGCCTCTCTGCAATCATTGCTGATGTCTTTCCTCCTTGGCATTGTGTTAACACACACCTGAAGCTTCTAAACCAGCAAACTGATAAAACATTTGCCTTTTTCAACACTGTTGATGGTCAGTCAATAAAGTGCATTTGATTAGCAGCACCTGGATGTTACTTCATCAACCAAATTATGACAAAAGGTTCAGAAGCAGTGTGCAAAAAACAAACTCCTCAGCGATTCCACAGAAATGAATGTGTCACGTGGTGTTATTAATTAAATGCATATACTAAATTTTAAGCCCTTGCAGGGATCATTAAAGGACAATTTACATTAAAATTTTTAATTTTAAATACGCAGGTCTTTTGTATTTTTTGACTTTGGTGAAAATGCAGCAAACTTTAAACATACCGGCTGTCGCGTTCAGGGATTTCTTTGATGGCGATCCGGACCTGGTTGCTCAGGTCTCTCCCAGCATACACCACTCCATACGTTCCCCTCCCCAGCACCACCCTGTCCCCTGTCTCATTGGTGTCATACTCATACTGTAGCACACAAACACAGAAAAGAATCAAGTACAGATAAATAACGTCAAATAAAACATTTAGAAATACATTTAATATAAATGTTCACTGACCTCCAGTGTATCTCCATCACCTTCTCCTTCAAGCTCCACAGCGTTCCCTGTTCCATCAGATATCATCTCTTTCACCATGGAGCAGAACCTGGTAGACATCGTTACTGTTTATCAGGCTTGTGACTTCAGGGTAACAACTACACATACAGGCTGCACGAGGACAAACACGGACAAACACACACACCTACACAGACACTTCTAGAGGTGTGTGTCCTCACCGACCGCACTGCTCCTCCGTGGAGAAATAGATCTGGAAGTCATCAGAATTGTCGTGCACGTATAAGAAGCAGCAGCGCTCGTCGAACTTACTGATGCTGCAGACAAAATGTCACATAATGTAGGTGAAGAATGTGGGACCTCATAGTCATGCAAAACGCTCAGTTGTTCATTGTTATGAGCTCCACAGTCTCTACATACAAAAAATATATATCTTGAAGGAAAATTTCATTTGATTACTACTATTTCCACAGTGTCTTGGTAAAAGGTTCAGCATAACCTCCTTGGTGGGCGTAATGCATGTGACATATCATTGAAAACATTTAAAAAAAAACACTGCCCTTTCTGTGAAAATTTACCCCGATAGAGTCAATCTGTTAACATACTACTGATGCCAAATTGAATCTTGTATAAGATGGTCCTTGTTAGAAATTTCTACCTATAACAGTAAATGCACAGTGGGCTAGAAAGTAAGATTTACCTAATTTTGGAAAAAGCGCGATAAACCTTGCATTCTAGATCTGATCAATCTTGGTGATGTGATATTGAACCACAGCCTTAAACAGAGTCTCTAGTTTCATGAACATCGGTAAGCAATCAGTCAAAATATTGAAGAACATAATTTTATATTCCATTTACCACAATGTTAATGTAATTTTCAAAGTGGTCTTCAGGATCTCTTCCAGATCTTCACCCAAATCTAACTGATTGTTCTCTGTATCATCTCCAAGCTACTTGAAGGTTTCATCGAAATCCGTCCATAGCTTTTTGAGTCATGTTGTACACAGACAAACAGATAAACGCCGGCAAATACCTAACCTCCTTGGCGGAGGTAATTAATTTCATCAATGTTGTTTTTAATCTGAGCAAAGCCAAAATTATTTTAACTGCTAGCACAGCCCAGCTGCCATTAGCAATCATAAGACACAGATATCGTGCAACAATCTGCCTTTTTAGGAGACCCCTGGACTTTGAATTGATTATGTAATTACAACGTAGCATCATAAGTCACTGTCTTCAACGCAGAGGGTGATTAGCTCAGCTGGAAGGTAGCTCATAATGGAAATCCTTAATGCAGTCCCAGGGGGCTCAATCTGTGTTTAGTATCAGTTATGTTTAAAAGCACTGTCTGAAGTTTTCATATCCATATTTCATATATCTGTGCACCTGCACAGAGCTCCCTCCTCCTACCTGATATATGTTCCCAATTCTCAAAATTGGGACAAAAGATGCATATAAAATGCAGAATATGACCAATAGAGGCACAACACCAACAACATAACCTGTAATGTTATCCTTTTGAAGTTATTTCTTAATCTACTTTAAAGCTCTCTGATGCCCAGTCTCTTTGTTTATACCTAATGCCTTTGATGGATGTAGCGGTGAAGTTCCACTCATGGATTCCCTTCTGTAAGGAAAGCAAATTATAACATTTCCAGATTATTTGTGTTTGGATCAAAGCTTCTGGACTTATTTGATGTTTTAAAAGTCTAATGAAGAATAACAAGGCAAATGTTTTTCACCGTTTCAGCGGGGGAAACGTGCCAGATAGACACATTCTTTTCCTCAGCCTCGTTGTTAATGGACACATAAGAAGGTTGGTAAATCTTGGTTGGTTCTAGAATCAACACCTGTAGGAAGAGCAAAATAAAATGGGTACAAATATCCAGTATATTGTGCTTTTAAACGTCTCTCAGTGCAAGTTTGAGCATGTTTGGGCGGGTTTTTGTACAGGAAACCGCAGTCTGTTTGTGGTGCGTTGTGTGGCCTCAACAATAATATCCATCCAGAAGTCGAGTCTCTCTCGCTGTGGGGAGTGTTCGACCGCCTGCTTCTTAAACCTTTGGATTAGCTGCAGATTTTGCACCACTGACCGTAGATACCTGCAAGAAAATATAAATTTACCAAATTTAAAAATCTGAGGCCTGAGAGTATTGCAAATCCTTTGCAAATCCATTTCATTGCTCCAAACTGATGGTTATTATTTGTATTTCCATGCCACACACAGGATACAACTGATCACTAATGACAACAAATTATTTGTGTTATTCATGTTTTTTAGTTGCTGAAATTGCCAAACCATGACAACATTTTCTCAACATTTTCAGAAAGAAGCAAAGAAACGTTTGAAATTATCTACCATAAAATTTTGCTCAGTCTATTTTTTTCTTCAAATTAAAAAATCGCTTTGGCCATCAAAAATTTTCAATTTTAGAACATAAGTTGAATATTTATAAAATGAAAAAAATCATTCATATCTAAAATGAAAAAATCCTAACTCCTTATTCAAATGAGAGGTTATCAACTGTTTTCAGAGCTGTAATCAGATTTATAATCTCTGACGCTCCATCTGTATCAGTATCATGCTGGCTATTCTCTTAGCTCAGTGTTTGTGTTTGTACACCAACTCTGCTCTGCATGACGGCAAACTATCTGCACGCCAGATCTCAACAGCTTTCACCTCCTCCTTTGTTACCAACAATATCCCTCACAAACCCCTCCACAATTTTATTTTCCGTTGGACAAGTCACTTCTTTTCCTTTCCTGTCTTCTCTTTATTTTCTGTTTTAGACTAAACCTGAAAAAAAAACACAGAGCAGGCAGCAGGTAGCCTACAGTTGCATCAAAATTCTCCGTTGTTTTGTTGTATTTGTGTCGCACACAAATTACATAATATGACATTCAATACGTTTATCAGACACAATAGAAAGCAGACTAAACCAATTAGAGTAGATCTGAATAGATACTTGTAGAAAAGGGGAAGCAGTCGTGTGTAAAATAACACCACACACACAAATTAATCATGGAGCTAATGGATTTATAATACGATGTGGAATAGGATAAAGTGATAGTTTACCAGGATAAACAACCAAAATGACCAGAGTTACAACAGAATTTTTTTAAAACAAGTTACTACAAGAGATGTGACATTTTCCTCAAGTTTTTATGAAAGGGTAACTAGCTGAACCATTATGGCTCTTTGGTATGGAAAAGACATAATGTGAGAATTACCATAGCGGCGGCTTCAGTTTGAAAAGCTTCTCAGCAGCTTGAGTAGCTTTAGGGATGTCACTAGCCAGCATGCTAACGGTGAAGAACTGGCCCACGTCCCAGTAGTTGTTCATTTTCTCCAGGGAACCCTTGCGGCCCAGCAGGCTGTTCAGCCTCACACCTACAGATTCATACAGTAATTTGACAACTCCAACATCACTCAAAACACATCATATAACCCATTCAATAAATTAAATTTTAGCAAACAGGCCTTCATGGTGTACACACTTGTGCGGCCAAGACAAAAGGAATCACCTATTTTCCTTAGTTCGATGGAGCTCTCAAACTGCTGGCCCGCTACGATGAGCAGGACAGCGAGGTTGATACCAGAGTAGAGAGTGGGCTGCAGCTCAAAGCCCTTTCTGTACCTGCAGGGTGATGGAGAGCATTGATGACAACACTACTGGGAATGATGAGATGCATTAATTTGTGTGTGTTCTCACCACTGAATAGCATTGTCTCTGTTTATGGTGTCTTTGCAGTCGGAGTCAAGGAAAATGTCTTTATAGATCCGCCCGCAGAGGCAGAACATGTCCGGAGCAGGATGTTCACAAGACTGCAGAACATGGAGCATCACCCTGAGAGCCTGCTCCCTGTCCCCAGGACTGTTCCTCCTGCACACATCAGACACATAGATCAGAGTAAAATGTTGACCAGGCATTTTAACTACACCATGGAGTTACTATTTAAGATTAAACCAACAAAAATTATATCTACATGTCATTAATTGTACTTCAGAGAGGCCCCAATATTTAGATGTGTTAACATTTTTCCATGAGCTTCAACTTCATGTTAGCCAGTATGTTGTTAACATGCTGCTTTTTAATGTTTCTCCGAACTCTTGACTTAATTTTCCACTTTCATCAGGTTGAAACAGTCTAAACGGGACAAACTTCACTTGATTTAAATGGGGTTTTAGTTAAAATGAAGGGAAAAGGATCTGCAGTCAATTACCATTCTCAAGAGTTTATTTCAGAATAAGCATGGTTTTTTTTCTCGTATTCTATTGACAAAATTGTAATTAATACAGAAGGATAATCTAGACATTGTATTTTTTGACTGGGCGGGTTGTAAAGCTTTCTGTTGGGGTAAAAAAAGTAAAGACAGCCTAAAAAGCTCATTCGCTCATTAATGACATAAAACTTCTTTTCAGCCTGAATATATGATGGCAAGAAAGGCCAGTATATGTGTACCTGTTAAGAGCAAAGGCATAGTGGAACTGGATCATGGGCTGAGTGGCCAGGTCACAGGTTGGCAGCATTTCTAGAGTCTGCACCAGCTTCACCATTGCATCATAGTCCTGTCAGCCAGATAAAAAACATTTCATGTTCAAATTCATCACACTGAAAGTTCCTTATTCCCAATAGACATTGATGCAGGACTAGATTCAAATAACAGTAAAAAGTAATCAACCAAAGTTTCTTAAAAATGAAAGACATGCTGTACCTGGATGTCTCTGTAGGAAAACAGCAGGTTCATGACGATGTCCTGTGTTAAGACCTCCGTGTTGTCCATCCGAAGCTTGATGCGGGAGAGCTCCTTGGCTAGCTCCTCTCCCTGGTATTTCTCCCTGGCCTTCCTGATGTCATTCAGCAGGGTGTCCTTAAAGGATGCACTATGGGAAGATGGAGATTTGGATGAAAGAAGAAAAAAAAATTACATGATTATGATGAGGACAGGAAATGAATTAGATTCAGACATCTTCCAACTCTTTCATGAAATCGGAACTCTGAAAATGCCAAAGCACAGGATCTGAAGAAGCTCATCAAATTTCCCAGATTCAGTGTGGATTTACAGCCTGTTTGCTATAAAATTTAACATTTTTCTTTTTGTTTTTCTCTCTCACCAGGATGTAACATGGATGTCCTTCAGCAGGCTGGTGAAACGATCCATCAGCGGGACGCACAGTGGCCCCAACAAGTTGTCCCAGCTGGGCTGCATGTACTCGCTGGCCCTGCGCTGGGCATCACTCTCACAGCACATGTACTCATGGTTAGGAGTCACTATGTAAGGGATGAAGTAGTAGTTACCACTGGATGCCTAGAAAAGGAGAAAAAGAGCTTCAGTACTGTTTGGAATTTTAGAAAAGGAAAGGAGAAGAAAGGGAACCGGACCAGATCGGAAGATGCAGATGTAATATATTTACTTGACAGGTAAGCAAACCAGCAGGGTACTGTGCCAGAGAAAACTGTGAGGGAGGTGGGATACAGTGCAGGAATGAGAGGGTGTAAGCAGAAGATCAGAGCACCACTAATTGTCTGGCATGATCGTCAGGTCAGAACAAGCAGGGTGGAGTGTTGACAGGAACAGAAATGCCTACAGTTCATTAAATTCTTATGTCATCAGGCACCTAGTTTACGCATAAGCTTACCCAACAAGTTGTATGACAACATAAGAACCTAAGAAGTATAGTATATGAACTTTATTGGGTTATTATCAGAAAAGCCTTTTCTAAAACATCAATTAATACATAAAATTAAATACAAATGCAGAAATATTTGGATAGATCACTACTGTGCTCATTTTTTAATCATGGTGCTGCTGACTTGCAATTTATTGATATTGGTTTTAGAAATGAAGAGCTTTTTTACCGATATATCAGATATTGATAAAAAAAAAAAAAGCCAATATTGAATATCCCTAGTTTCTGAGGAACACCTGTCGAGGAACCTATTCATTTTGTTTCTTCTGAAAAGGAAAAAACTTTCTTTAACTAATTATGTTATGAATTGTTTTGGGAGACTAAAGCTAATAGAATTAGTTGAGGACTAATAGCAAGTAACACTTGGAACAGACTACTATCTGACAATGCAGTTTAGTGGTCAAACAGACTAGAACAGAATACCATATTCTACCATATTCTACAAAGTTAAAGCTGATATGTTGGATCTTCCAGAGGAAACCCAGACCCTGGAGGCACCAGAAACATAAAAAAAACAGACAACCAGAACGTTCCCAAAGGTCCTGTGTTCTATTTCATTTGTCACGGAAGGGACCCACACAGCACCAGATACTGTAGGTAGAGTTAATGTTGTGGATATACTAATAACTAAGTGATTTTTTTGGAAACAAAGTAGCTAATTATTCAAACTGCATAAAAATCATTGCAACTAAAAGCCACAGCAAGAACAGATACACAAAAAAAAATTATTTCACTATAAGTCTATACACTTTAAAATAGTATTCCTTCATGGTTTTTGTTGCTTCAGGGACATTTAGTACTTCAGTCATTCTGTATTCCATAATGTCTGGATGAACATATCATGGTTTAAATAACCAAATATAATATCTTCTTTCAAGTTAGGACTTTCCTTTTCTGACCTGCTGAAGGTTTGCTGTAGATATACTGTAGGTCCTAAACTGGCTTCTGGAGAAAATGTTTGCAGGAAACTGAAAAATGCCACACTCAAGTGTACCTAATAAAAGTCTTATTAGCTGCGCTGCGGCTATTACTGCCATAAAGTTGCATCACAAAAGATGCTACACTCACAGCACAGGCAGAGCAGTCAGGCAGGTGCATGTGCACACAATGCTGCCAAGTTCGATCACATACGGTTAACAAGAAGATATCCAGAAGTAACTATTTCTGACAGACATGATGCACACTCGCATGCAGAGTCCTTTTACTGAGGAGCAGGAGCCGAGGAGCAGCTCAGAGAGTATGGGTTCAAAATAATCTGATGCCAAGAAACAAGTCTAGAGAGTTTAGGCTCATTAAGAACATGCTCCTGCATCCTGTCAGGGAGAATTTTTCAGGTAGTCAACTCAACACAAAGTCTTACAGATTCCCACAGGTGGTGATTTGACAAGTCAGATTGTATCTAATTGGATGTGTTACAGTAAAATGACCTAATCATCGTTTTCAACTTTCAGAACGTCCAGATTCCAATCAGCCAGTAATAGCGTTCCCCTAGGGATCTTGAATTAAGTTACGAAAGTTAAACCCAGTAGCCGAGAAAGAGCGTCACGCCAAAGCTAAACAAAACTAGCCGCTATCGCTAACTAAGCTAGCCCGACATGATATAGGGTATGGTTTCTTTAACCTGTTTGTTAGTAGGACATGGCCACCATCGCATACTATGAGAACAGGACGTCGACCCTCCAAGTTTTCTTTTTGAAAAATAGTTTCTTGGCACCAGAGAGCATCCCAGAAATTGTAATGTCCGTTTTCAATTTCCAGTTGTATCTCTAAATTATTGCATGGTGCAGCTAAGGTCTAAATACAGTGACCATGGGGAAAGCATTAACTACAAGGCGTCGGACACAACTTGTTTCTACTTTGGCTTTAATGTGTTATTCACACAACATCCCATGGGGAGGTCGTTGTTTTCCAGCTTCAGCTCCTAGATTGTTAGTATCAGAAGTCAGCCACCATGCTTTGATGCAGCTCTGGTACTGTACCTACTTTATTCCGCAGTCCAGAGCCTCTGTATTCTGGAGGCAACTGAACCCAGGGAAAGCCTAATGCCAGAGGACGGGTAGCCTACTCCACACACACACACACACACACATATACACACACACACACACACACAAAACACACACACATGTATTAAACATTTGTTCTATTCAAGGAAAACTCGCTGATGATTATATATCAGGACCCTGCCGTGCATGTTTCTGTGCATGTGCTCATGTGTGACAGTACGTGTGCGTTTGTGTGTAAGAAAAAGAGAGAGAGAGAATGGGAGGCATGTAGATCTGCATTCCTAAGGGCATTTCACGCGGGAGGCTGGACAGAACTTGTCATGGATATTCCTAGAAGTAGCAAGAGACTGTACTCACACATGAATCACTGTGAACACACACATATACACAGAAGCAGACAAACAGATACTTACTGTGTTTTTCTGTACCACCATGTCCTGAAAAAGCATAAAAACAAAAAAAGTATGGTGTGTTTCAACACTGTAAATCAGAGCAACGCCGTGTATTTTAAACAAGCTGAGGGACTGACTGTACTGTACTGCACACACACACACACACACAGACACACACACACACACACACACACACACAGACTTACACACACAAGTCTTTAAATAACTTAGTAGATCACTTTGTTCTCGGGCCGTATGAAGGAATGGCATCCCTGAACTCTGATTACAGCGACGGCCGAGTCACAGATGTGTGTCTGCTTACCTTTAGCGACTGGGCAGTGTCGGGGTCCATGTCGTGGTACAGGATGACGTTGTTGGCCATGTCGAAGCTCTCCCTCACACCCAGGTGGTAAAACAAGGAGGGCTGCCGAAACACATCGCTCATGTCCACAACTGCAATGTCTGATAGGAGGAAGCGATGTTAGAAACAACATGACATCTAACACTTAATAAAGTAAATGGTAAATGGTAAATGGACTGTACTTGTATAGCGCTTTTCTAGTCACAGACCACTCAAAGTGCTTTACATGACAAATCTCATTCACTCATTCATACCCATTCACACAGCACCTATATTGATACATACTGTGTGCAAGGGAAGTCACAATTCGCACACATTCATATGCCCGATAGGCACATCGGGAGGCAAGGTAGGGTTCAGTGTCTTGCCCAAGGACACTTCGACATGTACCGGAGTGGAATCGAACTCCTGTTTTAGTAGGCGACAGATCTATCCACTGAGCCACAGCCGCCTAAAGGACTTCTACACCAAAATTGCACCCAGTTAATAACCGGAGAGTTAAAGAGTTTAAAGGAGCTATACCTGATATTATTTTATCTTTCTAAGAAAAATGGTTTCTACACGGTATATTATGTGGTAAAAGGTAGAAGTCGGACTTAGGGCTTTTATGTCCATTAAATGAATGACTCATTGATTGTGCATATGGACAAGTCCAGAACAATTTAGTTAGCAATAGTGGCAAATTTTTGGCTTTGGCGTGTTGCTCTTTCTCTGCCAATGGGGTTAACTTCCATAACTTCTGGATTCCCTAGGGGAAGACTCTTACTGGCTGATCGAAATACGAATGTTACAGAAGTGTACCCCATTGGCAGAGAAGGAGTGTCACTCAAAAGCTAAAAATTTGCCACTTTCACTAACTAAAATGGCCTGGACTTACATATGCGCAATCAATGAGTCATTCATTTTTATAGATGTCCCCCTTTTACCACATAATATACCGTGTAGGAACCATTTTTCTTAGAAAGATTAAAGTAATATCAGGTATAGCTCCTTTAAAAATAAAACATGCCAACTGGAAGCATCGGAAAGCAAAGGCAGCTTCCAGTAGCTTGCAATATTGTGTAAGTCTCTGTTAGCAGCTCTGCTTTATACTTATTAAAAGGGTGAAGGGGAAGAAATCCCTCCTGTAACTCGTAGCTTTGTATTCTTGCAGCATTCCAGATGAGATCATTTCCAAATGAATTGAGCCAAGAGCAGCCACATCTTTCTCAGGAAGCCACAGAGACAATAATTACAAACACACAGTCTGCCTACAACTTCTGTTGTGAAATAACCGTTCACTTAGCTAACTTTCCCAGGCTTATTTTAACCCTTTCAGTTTTGTTTGTAGTTTTTAGGCCTCTGCTTGAAAAATGCACACCCATAATGAAATAGGTCTCTGCAAGCATAGCGTCTGCTTCAACACTGTTAAGAGTCAAAGTATATACTTTTTTAATATGTGTAATTATCAATATATGTGGTACTTGTGAAGAATAAATAAAAATGAAAGAAGTTCCAGGCTTGCCTAATAAAAGATATTTCAAGATTAACATGAATATCTCAGATCAATGAGGGAACATTATCTCTACATTATCTCCAGGTGGGGTGCAGATGTGCATTAATGAGAGCAAACCTTCTGCTTTTGAAAGTACTTCCCATGAATGTCTGACTATTTATGGTAATTCATCCATGGTTTGTCAACAGTTTTTTAGTAAAGCCATGCTTATTCAACACTTGCAAATACAAAAGACGTTTTTTTTTTTTACATGTCTTGGCAGGATCAAGTCTCAGGTGAAATGAAAGCTCAGAAATGACTGAGTGGGATTACCTAGAAAGAAACTTGATCCTATCTGTACTTCACCTGTTCTGACAAGTCCAAACTCTGGCAAAGGAACAAACTTAATTCCTAAAAACTGACTTTTTCATTACTCATCACATGATGCGGATTATCTTCCTTTTTGGCTCCATCCACTGAAGACGATCCCTGCATCTTAACTAAAACTTGTACTTCTGCCCATGCTATGTGCAGCAGAGGTGTTGACAACATAAAAAGGTATAAATAGCTCGCAATTAAAGGCTTCAGAGAGCAGCTCTGATTTCGCTGTCCTGGTCCAAGAGGGAGCCGTCAAGAGTGTGTGGTTTGCATGATGAAGACAGAATGATGAATAACATGAATGAAAACGAGCTGTGAAACAGAGATAACTTTTCATTCTGGGGTCATACAGGGTTACACAATTACAGCTGCTGATTTTATTATGGTAACAGCAAACAATTAGGTTAGTAAAGAAAAAAGTACATATTACTATGTTAGAGATTTCGTTTTTTCCCATATGTATGTCAACATGTTCAGTTTATGATGATTGCACAGTAGGAGAAAAATAATAAATATATTGAAGCTAACATTTCCCAGCAGTGTCACCCAACCATATTTTTTAACGGTCTGCTTAAAGTATAGGTAGCGACTGTATGTCAAAGTGAAGTAGTTAGTCATTACTGACACAAGAATAAAATGCACTCATTACACCACTTTATTTTACAGCTCTTCATACTGGAATCTGATGAGGAATGGGCAATATCTTCCCAAAAGCAATACTGAGCTGTTGGTGAATAGGAAAAGCATCAATTGATTGTTGTGTCTGATTAATTTAAAAGTTTTGTATATCAGATAATATTGAAATTTGAAAAACAGTTCTTATAATGCTTAATATTTCCTTGATAAAAGATAAATAAATTCTATGTATAAGGCCCTCAGAGAGCCATTGCTAATTCTTTGGCCACTGACAGCGGGCATTATTTTTTAGAATAAGAAGCTCTAACGGCAAGATTATCCCTATCTCCATGTAGAAAAGAATCCTCTTAAAAATTCATGGATCCAGGTGCTGATCTGAATAGTCTCAAACATCTAATCACTTGTTCATTATTCTATCTCTGAGATTCACCCATAAATTCTTTGGCCTCCCTAACAGCTGTTTGCTTGGCCACCTACACAAGTGATATCTGTAACATCTGTGTTAAAGATAGTCCTTGTAAAATTCTGAAGGCCAACTCTTTCTCACTTCCAACTTGTCTTATACTGATGCTGGGCTGGTTTTCAACACAGAGGAGGAACTATTGTTAATGTCCAATAGTTCCTCTAATTTCCAAATTTCGCACAAATGGTCAAAACTGATTTGGAAGAGTTAATAAACTATTCACAAAGACTGTTACAAATGAACGTGGCAAACCTTTTACAGTAGCTTCTGTGCAAAACTCTTGAGTAACTCCCAATTTCCTCAAATTTTTGCCAGGAAAGTTTCTTGTGTAACAACAGGCAGCGTGTCTTTAAAGAAAGTGCCTCTTATCTGTACTTAAAAAAATCATTTTGCATTAAGTGTTTAACCAAATAAAAACAAACTCCTCTGAAAATAATTGTAAAGCAGTCAATAAGCAACCACGGGTGTCCAGGATGACAGTCATGTGTCCTGAAACACACGCGTGTGCACATCCATATTGGTTTCTACTTGCAATGAAACTGCTGACATGGCGCTCATAAAAAATATTCTTTTCTTGTGTCTAAGCAAACCATGAAGTCGGACAGTAACACACCTGCATCGTAGAAACTGTCCAGCACTGATGTTTCCCCGAAGTCCAGCCTTCCGAAAGTGACGGTGGTGAGCAGCGCGCTCTCCGCGTCGCAGGCTCTCTGCAGGCACTGCAACGCTCCAGACTCGGGGCTGCTCGCCATCACCGCCTTCAGCCCGTCGTTCAGGACGTACACCACTCGCAAGGAGCGTTGTTTGGCAGGCGGGCAAGGGCTGAACACCTCGCCCCTCTCCCGGTCCCTGTCCCGCTCCAGCACGCACACCGCCGGGGAGTGTTCACTCACCATGTCGGTGACCTGCGCGCTCTGCCCCGTCTCCATAGCGAAAATATATGAAGTGACTCTGCTTTATTGACCTCCTTCCCCGTCCACTTGCTGTCCACTTCTCCGCCCTCTTTATTCTGTCTGCTCCGCCGTCTTGTACTCCCCTCGCTCACTGGTTGCGCACCTGTCGAGGCTGAGTTGGTCCTCCCGCATCTCCGCCTCATTAACTCAAATCAGCTGCCGATTACCTCGCACCACGACGTCTGCTTTGCCCAGACTGGATCCGACCAGATTACGGAGATGAAGTGGAGACACGTCTGAAAAAATACAAACAACAACTAAAAGTGAAACTGTTGTTCTTTAGTTGGCGGTTATGCCTGGATTAGAGTTCCCAACGGGGGATCGCTGACAAACAGCTCCTGGCCAAGTCTGAAACGTTATCGCTATGTGTCCAGCTGTCTATATATATATATATATAACCGTGTCGTTCTGGTCCCTTCCGCGCACTGCAGCCAAGTTATTATCAGCACTTTTCCAGCAGTAAAGAAGAGGTCTGAAGTGATTTTATGTCAAATAATTTATTAACCTGAATATTTCTAATCTGACATGTTCTCTCTTCCTCTGAAATCTGTAGCCAGCTGTTTGGAGGGGGTAACAGACAACAATCCTACAGACAAAAGAGGTTGCTCTGGCAAATGGACGACTACTCTCCATTATTACGCACTGGTGTCACCTGGTAATACTGCACTGGGTGACACGGCAGCCATTTATCACACCCTGACAGAAGACAGACTGCAGATCCAAGTTCCGAAAATGGGTACAAACTTGTACTGAGTACTTTGATAGTATCAATGTTCCCAATAATACTTTCATCCCCATCATTTTAACTGAAATGTTTGTGGAAAAGTCTTTCTCTTTGTTCAACACAAAAACTATCAACTATTTATCGCAATATAAAAAGATTAAACATATTAATTCTATTCTATTTTACATTCATTTAGAATAGGCTACATATAACTCTTAACAAATCCTTGAAAGAATTGTTTATTTAACAACCCTCAGTCATCTTATTATAATCCCACAGTAACTCAAGTGGTTACAAAAATCATTCATTTCAACTTTTTTTTTCAGGAACTGAAGTTTTTGAGGAGCTCCTTGAAAAATCCACGTGACATTTAAGTTAGTGAGGAGGCGCTTATTTTTATTTAACAGCAGTCATTTAAAAATAATCCCTTTGCCCACATTTTCATCCTGTATGTGCTCTCTGTTATATCTCTTTATGGTCTCAGCCTTTCACAAAATAAAACGGTAGTGTTCAGAGGTGTCAAGTAGTGAAGGACAAATACTTTACCTTACTTAGGTAGAAATGTGGGGTATTTATACTTTACTTGAGTAATCATTTTTCCAATTAGTTCTACTTTTACTTGTTAGATTTTTATCAAACTACTGTACTTTCTTAGCCTGGCTAACGCGACTAAAATTTCGCAAGTAGCAATATAGTCGCGATAGCCAGGCTAGTACAAGTTTTCTACTTCTTACATCTTTAAAATGGCCAAGTTACTACTATTTTATTTCAGTTCATTTTCATTCTGGCTTGTTATCGTTAAAGCAAAGAAAACACACACACACACACACACACACACACACACACAACCGCTATGCAGATTAATTGTGTCTTAAGCATAAAATAAATGCAATTGGATGAGCAGTTTACTGCTCCAAAACCCTATTGGTTACACAATCCAGGCCCGGACTGGCCCACCTGAGGAGCGGGATGATTCCTGTGGCCAGACTAGCTGGTTTGCACCAGAACAGAATAGGAGTGAAGCACATGTAACATTTGGAGGCAGAGGAACGTAGTGGTATCACATCAGTGTACAACCCAAACTTCACGACAGTCCAGCAGAGATGTAGCTGCTACAGACTTATTAACATTAGTATTTTACTATTAATGTAACAACAAAAGATTAACGTGACAGTGCCTAAGCTTTTGTCTGATATGTAATTTCTTTCCAACATCACTTTACATTTATTCCTTAAGTAGTTTTGAAGCCAGTACTTTTGAGCAAGTAAAAAGCTTGAGATCATACTTCAACTTCTACAGAAGTATTTTTAAACCCTGATATCTTTCTACTTGAGTAATGAATGTGAATACTTTTGACATTCATGGTGGTGATTTGGAAAAAATATTTTTGTGTTACAGTACAGCATGTGGCCACTTGGTGGTGACCATGGAGTGTATAAGAGATGCTGCCACTGGGCCTGAAACAAAGCCAAACATACTCAGCGTACAGCAACAGCCAGATGTCAACATAAGTCTGCTGCAAAGCTGTGGATGATTTCACTGAGGTAACCCTCAGTTCTGATAGTGTATGGCATGCAGTGTTAGCCATTAAAACAACAGTCTTCAGATCTTATGACTCTGGTTTGGCAGCATTGATGGTAAACGTGTGGTAAGTACTTTGCATTTCACTTATATACTTAAAAGGTCAAGTGTTCATGTTCAGTAGTAAAAAATAAAATCTCAGGGTGTGCTGACCAAATGAAATACTTCTGCTTCCCAGATATTATGCTAATAAACTAGGCCACATCATAGCCGTTGTATTCTGCATTAATACATTGTTTACTCCTGTTGTTTAACATGAAATACATTACCTTTGCAGAAATTGTGCTGTGCTTCCATGAATATTGAAACTACTCCTTTTGTTCATACAGACCTTTAGTGACCTGAGAGCATTTTTATTGTACGTAACTGCTAATTGTATGTGATTAATACATTAAGAAAGAGTAATCCAGAGAATTGTCCCCTCCTTACAACATGTGCTGGGTCCAAGCCAAATTACATTTCCCAAACCACCTGTTATTAAAGAAAAAAAGAGGCACAATAATACAGTACATAATAGTATCTTTATTACACTGAAATATAAAAGTATATAGATTTATCACTATCCTGGAGAGAAAGGACCAAGTCAAGAAAACAACTTGTAGCCTCAGTTGTAGCAGTTTTCTCTTTGTCATACGAAAGACAGAAAGAAAAGAGAAGAAATAAAGATTCGGAATCAAAAACAGGAAGGCCACAGTGACGGGTTGCCATAGATTCTGTGCACATATAAGGAAGGGAGGCAAACAGCCGCACATGCTGCCACACAAGCACACACGCACATTTAGTCTTCCTTCACCAGTAAGGACCTGCCACTACATTCCATCAACACAGCCTTTCAAGTAACCTTTGACATGCAGCAAAACCATGAGGTGGGCAGCAATCTTGGTTTAATCAGTCATTTACATTTCTAGGGTTCTATGCCACCAGAAGATGTGTAGGTTAAGCTTTCTGGAGGTGGGTTATTAAGGTAAAGTGCAAAATTATGCACAGAGGGATTGCCAATGACAAATAAAGGTGTGTGCGCATGTATTTTAAACTTTCCGCCACAGCAGAAATCTGTTGTTTCTTTAAAATGTGCTTTAATGGAAAGGGGTTTCTCGACCGTTGCATTGAATTACTTCTAATTTGTTCTGTAAAACGACAGTAAAACTAAGTAATAGAATCAAAAACACTTACAACCATTTCACCAGAGGTAACACTTTTCCTTTAACTGCCGAGTCGCAGAGCTTTGTTACATTTCGTTTGTGTTTGCTGAGTTTAATTGGTCCTCAGTTAGAATCCGTGCTTGGACCCATTCCTGTTAGTCTGGAGAGGTAACACCATCTTTAACCGTCCTTGACTGCTATAGTGGATTTACGAGACATCTGCAGGTCCCATATCCAACAGACAAATGGGATTAAAGCATGAAAGAGCAAAGTGGATCAGAAAGAATGAATGACATACCGCCAGTGTGTCAGGATTTTTCTTAATTTGGAGAGCGGTCGTATCTTTTCATGTCCATTGCACCTTGGGCCGTTGTCTGAGAGAATGATCAGCCTTAATGCCTCTTAAATAGGACGACTTTCAACATAATGTCCACTTATCTTCAATACGAAATGAGGAATAACTTAAGAACATCATCCCATGCCACACATATCTCTGCAAACTATATCGCTGCTTAATTTCCTGAACAAGGACTGTAAGGTATAAATCACATTTATGTGGAGATTAATTATCTAATTTCTTTTCATTTTTGTGCCTGTGCAACCTCCAAAACTTCTGATTGTGAAACTGTTAAGAGGTTATACCTCGGTGATGAGTGGTGACTTTATCTCAGGTAACTCTGTCATTGGAGAACGTTTCCATCTAGTTTATTTACAGATTATAAAACATTTCCGGAGCTGGTTAGCTGGGTTTAATGACATGTTTTTCCCCACAGATCTTCTCCTTTAAATAGCACCTACAGTCACATCAGACGTTTCAACTGTTAAGGAGAATTCTGATCTTTGAGGTTGTTTCCTCTTTGAGATGTGGCCAATTAAAAATGTCACATTGAAATACTGGTTTGACTCAAAATAACATTCAGAATCATTGGCATTTTACCTTAAAACGGAGAATTATTTTTTATAATAGGAGTAAATACAAAAATATTCCCTGCCAGTCTAACCTCTATGTCTATATTGGGGATGCTACTTTTCAACGGATGTTGACCAATCAATACAGACCCGTCACCATGGTAACGACTTGCCACTCATTGCCTAGCTTATATAACTATTTTTACCAAGTTGTCAGGTAGTTTTGCACAGAACTAAAGTCTCCCTATGTTCACCATTTCCACAGGAAGCAGTAGATGATTCATGTTGGTCAGCTGATGTCTGAAAAAGCAGCGGCTGTTTGGCTACGTTGTTTTTCTAAAGGACGACACAAAGTTCAGATGACTTTTAAACAAGATTGACCCTGTCTCCTTGTATAAACAGATCCAGATATGTGCATGCATAAACAAGGCCTGCGCTTTGTCGTTGGTCCCTCTGACACAGTTTGTATAATATATTTGTAAAAAAAGAAAAAAGCTTCCAGTTTATGGCACCAGTGAAAAGCTGGGACTAGAGCCGAGCCGGTTTGTAAGGAAATCTCTTGCTGGATCTTTATTTGTGATCTGGCTCTCCTGCTGTAAAATATAGCTTCAGAAGATTTCCTGCAGTGAAAGTGCAGCTCTTTGTGCATTTTCACAAATTTCCCCACTTAGAACCTTAAACGGTAAAGTCCCCAAGTAGCTGGAAAACAAGGAACACACACACGCATGCACGCACACACACACATAGGTGAAGGCCGCAGAGTGGACACAGAACAGCACAGAGGTCATCTGAACCGACCGAGCTACAGAGGTCGATGTTTCCTTGACTCTCAGAAAAAAGTACCGACGAGGTCACCACGGCTCTGTGTCCTTGTTCTGTTACCGTGGCAATGCGTGGCAACAACGCCGCGGTCAGTCAGTACCAGTGGCACAGCAAGCTCCAACAAAATAGCAGTTAACTGAACAGAGAAACCTCATTAGGAGAGAAATCAAGAAGTAAACACAGGATAATAAGGCGGCGCTGGGAGGAGGGGGGGCGGGCAGATTCCATGGTGCAGAAGTGTTGCTGTTCGTGATGACCGTTTGGCACAAACTTTGTTTTTGGCTGAAGTGTCAAAACCAACCGTGACAATGTTTTCAAATGGTGGCCTCAGGTGTGATCATAGTGGGCCAATAAGGATGCAATGGTCCTCATTTGGACAGGCTCTTCTTTATGTGCTCAATTTCCACCTGCAAGACAAAGAAATGATGAGTTCTCTGGTTTACATCTCATTTGGGGCTGGGCGATATGAACCAATTTTTATTTCTCGATAATTTTTTCCTTAATCACGATATATGATACATGTACAATACTTTGTCAAGTAAACAAAGAGACTGTTCCAATTTCAATTTATGGCCTAGAGTGCTAAATGTACTTTTATCATGGATCAAAAGCACATGTGCATTAAAATATTTGACTGAAATTAAAGTATATGTTTATTAGAATAATAAATACTTTTCAATGACCATAACAACAATACTACTGTCCAAAATGCTAAAAATTTTCAGAGACATTTTCTAACCATATAAACGATATTCTCTCATTATATATCTTGTGTGACAAAGTCTTGATATATTCTAAAATCTCGATATATTGCCCAGCTCTAGTCTCATAATAATATTAAAATAATACTAGTAGTATTTGTAATAAAGATGTAATATTATAATCAGTGTTTTTTTCTGTAAAAATGCCTGTTTATTGCCATAAACACATGAAAAGGCTCACCTGTAAACTAACACGCATCTTTTTCTCCTCGTCCAGTGCGTTGGACAGCTGCTTCATCTCCTGCCTGAAACAAACCAACACAAAAAGCTTGTTATGCCCAGGTGAACAGAAAAAAAAAAACCACAGACATATATCAGCTAATGAGACACACAGCTCACCTGTGCTGGCTCTTCAGCAGGTCTATGGAGGCTCTCAGGTCTCTGAGCTGGTTCCTGAGTTCCTCCAATGTCGGGGGGGTCAGCGGTGAGTGCCGGAGCTCGGGGGAGGGGGACGGGGAGACGGGCCGATGGCTGGAGTTTGGTGGGGTCAGGGTGGAGGGCTTGGGAAGCGGAGCTTTGCTGTCAGGTACCTAACACAGACACAGACCAGTGAATTGGCATGCTTAAAGATTTTTTTTTGTATTTTAACATAAAATAACATATGCTACATGTATTTTGAACACATTACATTAAAAAAAATCATATAAAATCAAATACACATCAATGATGGAGAGATAAAAACTTATCAAGACCTTCACCATATGTATGACAAAGTAGATGGTACAAATAACAGCACATAGATAATATGAAAAATAAAATGTAGTAATGAAAAGTAAAAAGTAGAAATGAAGTAATGACATATGAAAAGTAATGAAACTCAATAATTAAGCAATTCATCAAAGGACACAGATTATAATGGCAACAGAGTAGCAGAAATTAGCTCCGTTTCCTTTTGGTATCCTGGTTTTCTTTTGCAGCACAACTGCAACCTAAATAAACATTAGTTTACAATTTCAATAACAAAAGCCCAACTACAGTCAGAGTATGTTGGGATCTAGCTATATAGCCTGGAACTCTGGTGACATTTATTCATCTAAGGAGCCAAGTTGGAACAAAAAAAGATGCAAAAGAGTGAAAAATGCCTGAATGTGTGCTTGGCTCATAAGCATGTTGTTGTGTAATTTGGCGCCCCCTGCTGAGAGAAATAAACAGTGCAAAAGTGGAGCAACTGTCTTACAGGGATCATGGGAATTCCTTTTCTCAGGGAGACCTCCGCAGGTCTAACAGACACCGATTCATGCTCATCCTTTCCTCTGTCCTTCCCCTTCCTGTCCTCCACCGTCGAAGACTCCAGGTCTGTACTGGTCAAAGCCGACTGCCAGGGAGACAAATGTGTTTACATATTACTGCTGATCAGAGAGCAGGCGAATGAAGCATCCAACACCACTGAGGATTTTACATGACTGCCAAGGCTCCACAACAAAAACAATAGAGAAACTGAAAACTTGTAAAAATGCATTAAGACTTTTGTGTATAGTGTTCAACTGCAAGAAATCAGACATGTGATGGAGATTAAAAAGAAAAATGTATTATTTTCACCAATATAATATTCTTACTTACTCTTCTTATTCTTCTGTGGAAAGTATCTGAGACTGTTACTGGAATAACACGTTTACAGCAGAGATGTTCTGATACCATTTTTTCCTTCCGACACAGATTCCGACACTTGTGCTATAGGCATCGGACGATATCAAGTACTGATAACACTGTATTGTAAATACACTGTGATATGATTAGCATTGTGACGAGGCCTGGCTCAGGTTAAACGTTTTGTAAAACATGAATGATCACAGCAAACTGAAGCCATCTTCAAATGCAGTCTTGCTGGTGGGAGAATCCAGTGTGAAATACTGCCACACCGCTGACATCATTACTATCGTCTGCACAGTGCAACTTTTTTAAGAACAATGAAGAAGAACTGTGTCAGAGCTAATAGAGCCAATCAGTAATAGATACTTATTTGCATAATTATGTGGCATCGAATTGGTGTCTGAACTCCAGTACTCGCTGATACCAATACCGTAATTTGGGGCAGTATCTGAGGCATTTCCAATACTGGTATCGGTATTGGAAAAACTCCAGGTGAAAATTAGCTTAGCATTAGCATTTTTGTACATAAACAAAAAAAGATTTTGATGAAAGAGCACAATGCAGACAAATGAACCTCTTAGCTATATCACCACACTGACGACTGCTTTAAACTAATGCGTAAGTAAGATCTTGCTATTGTAGTTAGCTGAAGTGGAGCATAATGATTGCAAATCATTTTTATGACTGATCAGTCTGATAATCATCTTCTAAATGAATCAACTGTTTTTAAGCTTGTAGTACTGATAGGTAGTAGTGTTTGATTAAAGAAAAATAAATTCCAGGGGATTAATAAATGAAAACAGTTACAGTACAAGAATGAAAAGAAAAGGCATCAAACATATAGGGAAATGAATTATGCAATTGTGGGTATTTTTGCAAGTACAATTTTTTTCTGCCAGTTGGTGAACTAAATAGACCCCACACTGCATTGCATTGTCACGTTCCATAGGCAACTGTCACCATTCTGCAGGCTGCAATTATTTTAGAAAATCCTGCAGGTAGCTCTTTTGTGCAAGTTCAAACACAGCAGGTTAGAATGAATATATCTTGTGATGATAAATGTCACGTGTTGCTTTTTACATATCTGTTCCTGTGTTTCTCTTGCAGGGCGATATGCGGGACTGTGTGTTGGCATCAGAGTGACGGCACACTCACCGGTGCGATGATCTGCGAGCGTGGCCTGCGGTCTGTGACTCGGGGCCGCGACGCCGTCGGGTGACTCAGTTTCTCCGTGGACGAGACGACTACATCCAGATCCAAATCTGCACAAACAGAAAAGCAACACATTCAAAATCCAGCAGAAATGAAAGCGAGAGAGAGAGAGTTCTGACTCTCATTGGTTGATGCACCGGTCAGCCAAACTCACCGGTGTCATGTGACCTATCAGGGGTGGAATCTGGTGTCGAAGCCCCGCCCTCAGACTTGGGGCTTTCACACCTGAACAGGTAAACCATACAACGTTAGTCCCAGTACGCTCTGGGAAGTATAGGGGTTTTCATGTTGTGTGTGTGCGCGTGTGTGTTTGTATGTACTGACGTTAGTGTCGGCGGCCTCTCGGGACGCCGTGGGGGATTAGACAAAGAGGCGGAGCTTGACTTTGGGGGGATGGGCTTCTTGGGGAGGAGAGATGGGAGGAAGGGCTTAGGGATATCTCCGACTTTCACCTCGTCACCTACAAACAAACAAACTCGTGGAGTCAAATCGAAGCTCTAAAACAGGCTTGGAGGGGAGATGAGGAGGGAAATGCAGCTGCAGCAGCAACATCAGTCAAACGTGACCTTTGCAGACGGGGAAAAAAACGGAAGCAGAAGGGTGAAACCATGAAGAGGAAAGGTTTAAAGATGCTGGAGGCTGCAGGAAAAAAGAAAAAAAAAAGCATACAGTAACTGGGCCACAGAGTACAAAGAGGATTAAATCAGTCAGCAAGGTGGTGGAAGCGGTGTGTCCTTTACGAGATTTCATTTCTACCGAAACACGAGCCAAGCAATGAAACACAGTTCGTCTATTCTTAGTAGAATAATCGAATACATCGCATTTCAACTAAATCCGGAACGCTGCATCGTGTTTCGTAACAAGAAAGAGTGATCTAATCCCAGAGGTGGATTTACATTTGTTTTAAATATATTAATGCTCCTATTCAATCTGACTTTTACACGTTTCATATTACTCTGAATTATGCCTCCTGTTTTTCACGGAGTAAAAAAAAGTTTACAACCAGCCACAATCACGAGGTTTTTCTTTATTTTTCTCTATTTTTATTATCTTTCTGCAACTGACTTTCACAATCTGGTTGATTTTCTAACCAGGCCTCATATGCGTGTGATATTTCATTCACCGAATGCTGCTAGGATGTTTATCGACGCATCATTTATCACAGTGCAGACTCACTTCTGTCCTGAGGGCTATCAGAGAATTTATCTTATTCATGACTGCCTCCTTATATCATCTACAATCCTGATATATCGTGCAGACTTCCTCACGCGGCACCTTCCCTGTGAGTCAGACCTTCAGATGGAGATGTGATCCTGAATGAAGGAGAAGCTCCTGCTGCACAGATGATGCTTCAGCAGGATGCTGCAGTTTATATTAATGTTTACACAATGGAACCACGCGAAAGCTTGTTTTAAATGCATGACAGTAGTTGGGATTTATTATTTTTTGGTGCAGAACTGAAGCTTGAACCCCCCCCCCCCCCCTATTTTTTTAATTAGCTTCCTGAAAGAAAATTTATTAAAAAAAGCTGCCTGCTTTGTGTTGCTGTTATATAAAAGCGCCATTGTGAAAACAAGGGGAAGCGGTCTGTCTTGTACCAGCTATGCAGTCGGTGCCAGCGTTCACTGAGACTGAAACCACACCAGCCGTAGCTTCCTGAGGCCGACACACACTCTTAATCAAAGCTTTGTTATCTTGCGCTCAAAAGGAAGGAAACATGCTGCAAACAAGGTTTCTGCTGCCCGTGCCCCTGACAGAAAGCTAATCCCCTGCCTTTGTGCTGTGGTGCAGCAGCTTAAATTTTCCAGTTTGATTCTTGTTAACATGTTATAATAAAGCAGCTTGGTTAGTGATCAGGGGGAAAACAGCAGCAAGACGCTTAAAAAGCAGGTCCAGAGACGTGAAACTGGCCCGGAGTTTACCTCGGTCCTGGTCTCTCTGGGGCAGATGCTCAGGCCGCTCAGGAGGAACCTTCTTGGCTTCGGATTTTTTCTCTACAGATTAAAGTTGACATGTTTCTGGTGTTTGATTTCCCAAGTCCCCCTTTTTTCTTAAACTACAAGTGCAGGATGGGAGAAGTGAGCCGTTACCTGTGCTGTGTTTGGCTGATGGCGCGCTGGGAGGAGGTGGTTTCTTTGGTCTCTGGAAACACAAATCACAAAAAGGTTTTACACATCAGACACAGACTGCTTCTTCATGCACGTTGAGATGCCACAATTACCTCCTTCTCAACTTCTAGCAGCTTGACAAAGTTGTCTGGGAAGACGCCTTGCCTCCCACTGATCTCCCCCATCCACCAGCCTGCGTCAGCGCATTCCTGAGGAGAACAGTTTACATGTGTGATAAGTGCTTTCAGTATGAACGACTGCAAACGCAAAAGACTCGGCAGCTTCTCTCACCTTGGTGATGATGTTGATGATCTCGCCTTCTTTGAGAGACAGCTCGTCTTCATTTTGTGCTTCGTATGGAAAGAGGACTTTACACTGCTCCCGCCCTGCCGGTCATTAAACCAAAAACACACTGAGCAAAACTACACAACAGATGTGAACGACAGCAGAGTGGAGGGTTTGGAAAAGCGACACAATCAAATTGACTTATTTCTTACAACTTTTAAAGGTCATAAAGATTCTCACATGTGAGTAACACACCTCAAACTCAAACCTCAAAAAGAGATTTTTTTCTCATGACCTGAAGCTATTGTTGTCCAATAGCATTTCAAGGCTGAAAACTGCATGACACAACTTTGGTTTCCAGCCTTGACGCACACGATGCATCAAAGTTCTGCTTTATGCTGTGATGTTACAGCAGCGAGTGGATATTAACACTGGCCATTTCAAAAGCACAGTGGATGATTTATCAAAGACCAGCAAGATGATATTGTCAGTAGAAAAGAAAGAAAATGAAGAGAAAAGGACAGAGCAAGAGATAAGACAAGAGTCAACATCAGACTGAATTTTGGCTGGAGAGGACTCAGTGTTCTGGTAGGACAGTATAGAAATGTCGAATTAGCTGCTGGGCACTAAGAAAATCTTACAATGTTCATATACAGTATATATATAGTGCTTCTATAATAAAAACAGGAAGTGAGTGGGCCTGCCTGACATGCAAAAGCAATGCGATCCACTTTTGGGGTAGCAACTGAAAATGCATGGTCACCTCCAAGCTTCCTCTTTGTCTTAGGGACGCCTAACAATAACTAATATAGGCCTTAACCAATCCTTAACCTTCCTTAACCAATAGGAAGAATGCACAGGGAGAAAATAAGAAGCCCAAGAATATAACCTTGAGGCACTCCACATTTGAGAGGATCAGGAGAGGATTAAGCAGCTCCCGCATGGACACAAAAGGGTTTATCTGTCAAGTCGTACCTACACCACCCTAAAGCACCAACCTGAAACCCAGCCAGGACCAAAACAACACACTGAGTAGAGTATGCGGCTAAAAGTGCAGACTCAGTACTGTACCAAGTTTTCTTTCTGAAAAAAGAAAAAATTGGCTCATCTAAGGTCTAAGAATGATTTCAGCAGGTAATAAAAGCATTTTCTCCAGAACGTTAAAGATCTTAATCTGAAAACACCGAGAAGACCTCTCAAATCAGTGTTGTAATCCTGTTTAAAACATAGGTAGGACCCTATTTGCCAAGCTACCACCTAGAATATTAGTATATATGGTGTCAAGGTGGGGGAAAACTTTGAGAGACTTGGCTGAATTGGATCACTGAGAAATTGACACTATTCTATATACTGTAAAAATGAATGGTGGTTTTTCATGCAATTCCCACCACATCCATCCATCCATTTTCTGAACCGCTTAATCCAAGTGGGTCGCGGGTGTGCTGGAGCCTATCCCAGCTGTCGCAATTCCCACCATAATTTGGAACAATATTCACATTTTCTTCCTGTTTTTTTTCTCTCTCTCTACTGAAAAGCTTTTTCCATCCAGTTTGAAAAATCTTTTCTTAAACATATACACTCCCATGAGGAAGTTTTTCTGAATAACCTACAATATTACAACACTGTTTTGATTAGGAACAATGGTGCATCAGAATCAAAGGAAACTTGCATGAATCAAAGGAAAAGATAAAGAAAATGGTTAATAAGATGAAGGCCAAGTTTCTGCCTGTTTTCCAAGCCTGTTTTAATCATAAACCTTTCAGGCTTTATTTTGGATCAGTAGTGACTTTTTAAATGAAAACATAACTGAATCTTCACACCTCTGGCTTTGTTGTCGGGTTCAGTCTTCATACTTTCAGCTGCAACACTAGATTTCCCCTCGTTGACCTGAAAGACAGACAGAGGACAAATAATCTTTAGTGGTACATACAGTACAGTAGTAGGGAGGCCTGAATCCAGTCCTGCAGAGCTACTGTCATGCGACTTTTAAATTAATCTCTTCTCAAACACACTGGATGTCATTCAGCTCCCCAAAGGCTCCTTAACACTAGGAGCGCCACGTTCTAAACATCCCGAGGAGCACCGCCAGTGGTCATTTAACCACAACATAAGTTACTCACGATACAGCTGCTGCATAGCTGAATATTGACAAAATACTAACATACTATGGGCAGGTTAACATATTAATACTGATAATATGTAAAGCAGGGATCATAGAAGTCTGGAATCCGTATTTTTTTTAAATAAATCTTCCATAGATAAGTAAATTAATGGTTTATACTGTGAAATAAAGTGTCCGTGGATATTATTCATAGCGATCAAGTGATAAAATGTGTTACGTTCATCAGTTTGTGCTGTCTCGTCATACAGCACTGTCTGAGTGGTGACAGCCACCTGCCTGCTGTCTGAAGCAGTCTCCCAGAGTGGCTCTGTGGCGATTTAGATGTGTTAAACTGCTCGTAAATATTGATGTGTTAAGTAAGCAGGTAAAACTATAGACAACAATAATCTAATAAAAGTCCTAAAATATCAGGTTCAGCCGCTTAGTTTTTAATACACTAATTAGCATGATAATGTGACTCACGGTGAAAAGACTCAGTCATTCAGTTGTGGTGTGTTTGAAGAAGAATGCATCAAGTTGCAGGATTGTAGCGCTGCAGGAGTGGACGGGGCACCCCTGCACTACAGTATCAACAGGATGATTATGTTTGTGGCTCTCTGACCTAGTTTCACTCAGCTACAGTTGGTGCGGAGGTGCAAAATGATGACTGCACTCAGTCGGAGCATACCTACAGCTGCCACTCAGCACTCTGCCATAAACTGAAGCTGGATAAATTATATAAGCTAGTTCTATATAGCCTGGCATTGACAAATGTAATTCTGGCACATCCTCAGTTAATATACAGTAGGCGATTCAGCTGGATGGAGATAAATCAGGACTTAAAAAGTGACAGCTTTTTATTGATGTTCATCATTTAAAACCTAATCCATGTTACTGATGTTGCTGTAGTTCAGGGATGCCACTCACCCTGCGCATCATGCAAGCCTGATAGTGGCACAGATTAACTCTAATCCCTGCATACCTAAAGTTACACATTTTACAGCTTTCTGGACTACTAAGTGTGATCCAGTGTTGTTGATTATTTAAAAACGGGATGGTACAGATTGCCAGGAGCTGCAACCACAAAAACAAAAAAACAAAAAACAAACATACCTGAAATCTATTCTATTAGGTGTAGCATCAGGCCCACTACCTCCTTAACTTCCAGCGAATCATGGACTTGAAATGATCTCAATGATCAATGAAACTCTGTAAGTGTCACTGCTACAGTAACAACGTTTTTTTTGTTTTTCAACTGATTCTATAACCACGGTAACAATTTTTACATGACAGTTTCGGCCAGTATGTCACACTCTGTTAACATACTAACTTTGTTGCCCAGATATAAACAGTACAAAACTAAATATATTGATAATCATTTACAGCTCATGGTCTACAGTAAAAATCAAAGTTTTTCTCAAAAATGAACCCCAAACATCACAGAACACGCATTGACATTTTATTTGTTAAATCTTTTTTAGTTATTAGATTAGATTTATTAGGGGGCAGTTGTGCATAAGGCACCCCAATAGCTGGCAGCGGCCCCGTTTGTCATGTTTAAAACTCGTTAAAAGGTTTTCAGATTTTTCAGTCACCCCTGAATGGCATTAAGGAAACTAAAACAGAACTAACAGGTCTGTACCGGTTGAGCTGCTGTAATGCAGGGGGTTCAGGGTAGCCATGTTGAAGATTTCCGTGTTGAGGAATCTTGTCTGGTATTCCATATCAGAAATCTAGCTAGATATTCCAACTGAAGTGCTACAAATATTTCACAATAAATCCTGAAGTGTTCCTCAACCCAGTGGTCTTTACTGGTAACATAATTACTATGAAATCAGGGGTCAAAATGAGCAAAATCAAAAGTTTAAGAAAATCAAATCATCCCTATTCCCCAGTAATCAGCACTAAACTCATCTAAGATGCGATCAGATTTAGCCCAGAAAGCACCGAGTCATCTCTCCAGCAAAGTGTGCATTTCAGTGTTTGAGTCTGACATTAAAGCAGCCGTTGTTTCTCGGCTGGAGTGGATCCCTCCATGGTGTTTGTGGAACCAGGGTGGCTCTTCCACAGGAAAACACACACATTTACAACACGCAGTCTGTCTGAACACACACAGCTCTGTTCTGTTCAGACTCCCACTCCACATTTCCTCCCTCCCTCGCTCTCTCCTCCCCTCCCTAATGAGACCCATGTGGAGCCACAAGGTTTGAGGCATCACTTCAGTGTCTCAGAAAGGTTTACAAGTCCGAATTCTCACATGCTGTCCAGCATTGAATGACCAATAGGGATCAACTTTTGAAGACCAGAATGGGTATGTAGAAGGACTCACACAGTTAGCAGCTCATACATATTTTTTGCAGTAGGAGAAACGACGGATTCATTTGTGCAAAATTATAAACACAAGAATCCCAAATCCAGCTGTCAACACAAGCATATTATTCTGGTCATATTCCAGCTCAAATTTGACTAAATGTAATGCAGAAGCAGTGCAAACGAACACATTACACAGGGAAGTAGATGGTAAACCAAGCGAACTATTACACAGGATAGAAATGCTGCAGGGTGTTAGACGAGCCCTCTGCTTGCAATCTTTTTGCAAGAGAAATGTGACAAATGCAATCAACCATAGGCGAGTGCAGCCTGTGGGTTTTGTGAGGGTTTTTTTCAACATTCATGGAAGGAAACTTGAGCATTTATAACTTTTCTGATCGACCTTTGTTTTTTTTAAAATTGTTCTTTTTATGAATTCCTTTAATAGGTCACGTTTATAATTAAAGAGTGACATTTTCAACTAATGGTTTAGGTCACTGTTGATTTAGATCAAGGTCTGAATCAAGGTTTTCTTGTTTTTTTTTTTATGTAGTCTTGTATGGGGTAAACAAAGATACATAGAAGATGGTGAGAAAAACAAACTTAAACTATGATTTAATTTGCTGTTAGTCATTTCATGCCCACCAGCCTCTGCAGCCCCAACGCAACACGTTTATCTGCAAATGTGGCATAGTTTGTACATGAAGGTTAACGGAGATTGGTTCAAGAAATCTATGCACAAGGTACTGCAGCAGAGACGCAATTTTCAAATTTAGAGAACTGGTTTTAAAAAAAAGGTGCGTTTCTGACTCCCAAAATGTCATTGTTGATAAAAATAATAGAAAAAGTTTATCAGATATACCTAAACTCACATTCATGCGAACATGGCTTTAGAAATGAAATGAATTTTTAACGATAAACCAGGAGGCGATTAGCTTAACATACAGGGTTAAACAGCTAGGAATTCTCACTGACATGACTCTAAAAACTACTTCTGTTTTCTACACTGTTTCTTTCTGTTTTCTAACTCATCCCAACATCATCCTTGACTTGCTGACTTTCACATTACAATCATTATTTTTCCTAAAAGGTATGACAAATAAAAGCACATTCATATAATTAAAATTTAGTCCTTACATCCTACAGTCCTTCCTCATTCAGAGGAATAGGGAGTGCTTCATTTATTCTGATCAGCTGTTTTAAGATAAAATAACACCAGTAAAGAGCACCAGATACTAACAATGTTATATTAGTCACTACAGTACAAAGAGGAAAACAAAAACCCCATTGTAGCAATTTTCTGTCTCTTGCATGACAGGTGGCAAATACAAGCACAAAAGTAGTCTAAATCCTAATTACCAGCCAAAAACTAGCTATTTGTTTATGTGTGCTTCACCCATGGAACATCTGACCTTTTACTTCTTTTATAAAGTTGATGTGGCTTGGAGTGACTCAGCCGGACGGAGAAGCTCCTCTGTCACCTCCTCCTGGGTCTCATTAGGGAGCAGAGAGACTCGTCTCACCATAAAGCAGCATAACAGCCTCCCACTCAGCAGGAGAGGCGCACAAACATCCTTCAGACACACACGTCTGCAGAAGCCACAGGAAGTGGCACGCAGGTTTAAAACCCTCATGACTAAACTTTTTCTTTACGTTTATCGAATATGGACTCCAAGAGGAAAGGTTTTGCTTTCGGGTGAAGACGGTGTTGTAAGATATTCCAGTTTGCAACACTTGCAAAGGGCAGAAGTTTACATAAGTTGATTGAACTGAGCCTTAAATACAATACAAATGACAGAAAACGTCTAATATCATCACTTGATGAACAACATTGTCCCTGTAATTTCTCACATTTGGCTCATTTAGTCACAAAACATATTTAAAATGTCTTTTTTTAATGTTACAAATCTGTATCTGCAAATATTCACCTGAAACTTTTTAAGTAAGCAGTGACGCGCAAATATCAAGCAAAACAAGGGTAAACAACCTTTTTAATTTCATATCCGTACAGTTGACTATATTCAGCCTAAACCATTAAACACAAAACATTTTCCCTTCAATAAATATTTCTTCAGAGATAGCCAGGAAACATTTACAAAACCTGCCACACAGACTTATCACCATAAAACCACTCTTACTAAATCTGAAACCAATGAGTTTCCTTTAAAGCACTGATAATTCTGCTTAATCTTAAAATGAGGAAGACAGTTCAAGAAGCAGAAATAAAATAAAGTAAGAGGATGACTAAAAAAACACAGATAAGCATGTAAAACTCAACCCTACCTTCTTCTCCTAGATGTCCAGTTAAAAGTGAAAGAGAGCCTCGCTACATGAGCGCAGATAGCAGGAAAATGTGTGAATGTGTAAACGTCTTCCTCTCTCCCTCCCTCTCTGCTCTGCAGAGCTCTCACTTCTGCTTCGCGTCTCAAATCCCTGTAGGATGTGTGTGTGTGTGTGTGTATGTGTGTGTGTGTGTACTGTAAGTATAAACCACTTCCTGTGCTGTGAAACTGAAACAAAGGAAGGGGAGGAGCCAAAGCCGAGACTTCATTTCTTCACTGCTGACAGCATAACAATCCAAGTATCAAAAAAACATCAAAAGTAAAAGTGTTTATTGATGTTTTTTGGGACTTTATCAATTTTTACAACCTCATCGCAGGGACTCTGCTGTCTTTGTGAGGAAATAGTAGCCCCCATATTAGCCCCATACTATATCATTGCTTTAAGTTTGCTGTAAGTTGGCAGGACATGAATGTGAGTCAACAGGTTGTCGTCTGAAGTGGCAGAAGGAGCAGCTGGTTGTGCATGACTCACCTTGTCCTTCTCTGAGTCTATGTCCATGGAACGAGGCCTGAGCTTGATGGGCTGGTCTTTGAAGATGTCACCAAAGCCAAAGCCGCGGACCTGAAGGGCAGTTAAAACAGAAACACATCAACCAGGGCTCAGATGGCAACTTGCATTTTTACACAAATCCAATTGCTCAGCTTCCATATGATCGCAGTCCAACTAACATTGGAACAAAGGGGAGCTGCTCTCTGAGACCTAAACTTGCAATACTGAATCTGAGAATAAAAATGTTTTTAAGCATCTTAAAGTCACAATTGTCTGAAGCTAGAGCTGCACAGTTCACCTCATTAGGTAACCTTTCCAACTGCTTAACACAAATGACTAATCAGTCAATCACGGGGCAGCAACTCAATGCATTTAGGCACCAGAATGGGGAGGAAAGGGGATAAAACCTCATGGTTCAGAAACTGCTAATCTACTGCTAATCCCTTGGTTCCAAAGTGGCATGGTTTACTGTAACCATCACAGCCTAATTGAGTATTATTGCTGGCCGTGCCCATCTCCTTATAGCACATTCTGATGGCTACTTCCAGCAGCACACTGCACCCTGTCACAATGAGTTCACTGCACTCCAATGGCCTCCAAGGTCGCCAGATCCCAATCCAATTGAGCACCTCAGGCTGAAATGGGAGACTCTGGATGTTCGGCAACTTCTGAGGCATGTTTCCAACACATGGTTGGACCTATGACACCAAGAATTAAGACCGTTCTGAAGGCAGAAACCTGGTGCTACCAGACAAATGTTGTGACTGGTAAGTGTAGACCAAAAATTAATCATTATTGCATCATCAAAATGAGCAATATCAATTTCTCTGCATGACTGCAATGCGTCCAATCCGTTTCCATTTCAAACAAGAATAGTGGCATCAATGAAACTGAATTCTAACAAAGGAAGTTCGGCTTTTTTCTGCACATTTGAGACCAACAAGCACAGGTGCACAATAAGAATGCAGCCCTCATTTCTATGCATTGACACATTTTTTTAGATGTTTCATTTTACATCAGTATCACAGCAATCAAAAATGAAATTGCATAGAATATGTTTAGCTAGTATTGTGCAGCCATTTCTGAAATTTTGCATTAACATAGGGAATGTGTTGTCTTTGTATCTGTGCCGACCCAAGACTTTCAGGGGTACCAAGAAGACCCAGCTGTACGCTCCTATTCCTGTCACATACACAAATAAATACACCAATATTTTGCAGATGAGAAAAAATTGTTTTAAACCTATAATTGGTGGAACTTCTGAAATGTTTATGACTCATGCTCTCTGGCAGCTAAATATAGCTTGCTTCCAATTAAAAAGGAAATTTTTATTACTGTGAATGCCCTGTAGTATTGTTTTCCTGTATCTCTTTATTATTATGCTAGACTGTGCTGCATCATAACTCTTCAACCCTTTGTGCCACTTTAGCCATTCATTGATGATATGGGCGCTGTGTCTTTTTTTTTTTTTTGCACCATAGTTTTGTAGTTTTTGAGATATTTGACATTTTGTGAAGTTAAAATCAAGACATCTGATCGGACACAGAGAAATCCAGCCATGTAAATGGGCAATCGTGTGAATAATGAGCTAAAAGCTGTTTCTGCAGGGTTAAACCGTTTGTAGGGGCAGGTACTGCAACACAACCATACAGTATATAGGCCTCCGAGTTGTTGGCTTCACTGGCCAAGGGTTTCTATGTTTCCATAGCGCCCTTGAGGACAATTGGTCAAACCCAACGCAACCTCCAATGACAAAAGCAAACTCTGATAACAAAGGTAAACCCAAAACAAAACGCAACCCCTCTGATGAAATGCTATAATTGCTACACTGATTCTTGCAGCTGTATGAAGTTATATTGCTGCAGTTCCCAATCAGACCATTGCAGCCTGCTTACAGCTCTCAATTTCCAGACTCCTGTTTAAGAGGAGTAAAGTCAATTGAAGCTGCACAACATAGATAAAGTGTTTGAAGTTGGTAAAAAAAAAGCATGTTAAACCATCAGCTTTAACAATCATCCTACAATCCCCCATTTTAGCACATTGAAACACAACAGTTCTACTAATGGAGCTATAGCGAAAGTTCAGACAGGAAGACCTGCAATGTTAGACATTCACCCTCCGTGTTATCACCTCCTTTCTCCCCTTCTCTCTCTCTCCCTCGCACACTCCTTCCTTACCTC
>JAVQJG010220252.1:0-11242 GCA_036024015.1 Craterocephalus amniculus
TCCAAACAGATTTACGACCGGCCTTATCGCTCTGTGCCAGTCACGTGACATTTGTTGTCGAGACGCCATTTTAAGAGGAAGAACGTCAGTGTTAGCAACCGCAACAAACAGCAAAACTTTTGTTTTGCTGCCCATATGGAAAAAAATAAGAAGAATGAGAAAAATTCCTTGCTGGGGAATACTTAACATCTATCAATCTATCTAACAATCTATCTATCAGAAAATTGTTGATATTAATTGTTAATATCAAGTAGCTAAGTTAACTGTCCGGCAAGGATTTTGCTTGGTTGATGTTAATATTGGTATCACTATCATTGCCACCATGTTTCTAATAATCTTAATTATTCTTGATTATTTAACCTAACTTAAATCATAATTTTTCCTTTCTTCTACCCTTTTTGTTATTTTGTTTTTCTTTCATCTTTTTTTAAATGAATTTATTCATTTAGATAACTATTAAAGTACAGGTACAGGTAGTGATGTTACAATTTACATTGTTGTCACCATCATTCCCACTGTTTTTTCATCACCATATCTTCATCAGCGTTAAATCATTATTGTATCCCTTTATCTAACTTTGGTTTTATTTGTATTCATTTAATCACTATCATTATCATTATGTTGTTTTTCTTTTCTTTTTCTCTGGGCCATCCCAAGACTGCATATCTGTACGTGTTGTATATTATGGATATTATCTTTCTGCATAATTTTTCAATCAGTTGCTCTTTTCTATGTTTAGCCCTGCTTTCCCTTCTCTTTCCTTGTATTTTCGAATATCAGACCACGTCTCTTCACCCTCTGGTAATTTTTGTTTTTCTGTAAACATAGTATTTCTCACAATTAAAAATAGTAATATATGAAACCTAAGGGACAACAATGCATGATATCTTACACCATGCCAACAAAAACCAACATGAATTGCAGGAGTATTATGTGACAGAATTGCTGCATCCTTATCACTTAGATGGAAATGAGAATCTACAGAACTTTTACAATTTTCTCCCACTGTGTGCATTGCAATGCTGACAGCTAATTCAGCATCCATCTTGCATCGTCGACTTACCTTGACTTGTCTTATCTCTTGCTCTGTCTCTTTCACTTTCTTTTCCTCTCTTCCTCCAATAATGTCTTTTTGTGTATCTTTGCTGAATCCACCTGATTCATGATGCGTCGCTAGCTAGCATGTAGCACGGAGCATAAAGTGAAACTCTGCTGAAATGTCAAACTGCATCTCGTATGAATGAAATCTATAGACCTTGACAGCGACGGTTCCAAACAATTGATGCACAGAATTCCAAATGCACACAATCGATGTCTCTGTGCCATCAAACCAGTCCTCAAGTTTGTGCACCTCTGTAAAAGCAGAGGTTTTGTCAGTTTGTTGTTCTGCAGCGATGTGGTGTGTCGACAGAATGCCATGGAGGAAAGACATCAGCAATGATCTAAGAGAAGCTAATGTTGTTGTCCAACAGTACACCAAGATTTACTCGTCCATTTCCACACTCTCTACTGTGACAAAGATTATTTACAAGTGGGAAAACATTCAAGACAGCTGCCAGTCTTCAAGGAGAGGACATTCCTGCAAACTCAGATCATGCATTACTCTGCAGGAAGACCAAGAGCTACATGTCAGACTCTACAGGCCTCAAGTTCATGACAGTACAGTCAGAGGTCGGAGAAATGCTGAGCATGTATGACCTGTTTGGCTGGGTTGCATGAGAAAGTTTCCTCTCTTTAAAAAGGAACATGACAGCCCAGTTTAAAGCTTAAAGTTGCTTCTGAAGAAACCACAAGACAATGTCTGCTGGACAGGTGAGACAAAAGTTGACATATTAGGTAATAAACAAACATATCTTGTCAGCATGGGCACCTCATAGCAACTGTCAAGCACAGACAGAATGGCGACCTGTTCAGGGTGTACCCCTCCCCTCTCCTCTCCAGTTAATAGCTGGGATAGGCTCCAGCCAATTGGATTAAGCAGTACAGAAAATGGATGAATGGATTATTATTATTACTATTATTATTATTATTATGAACACATGAAGTGAGATTAATTATACTGGGATTGTACAGAAATACAGGCACAGTACTTCTCGATATATTAAAAAGAAGAAAAAACAGAGGGAAAATGTTCTCGGTTGATCCCTAATTTTAAGCAAGAGGTTGCATGAACATGTTTGATTTATGAGATGTTATGTGTGGTCTTCATTTGGAATAGCTGTAAAACATTAAAAAGGACTAATATCTTACATTAAATGCAATATTTTATGGCCTTACATTCTACATGAGGAAAGCTAGCAAGCAGAGATGCAAACATACACAGTGATGTTTGTATAATGTGGTTCATCCATTCACATGACATGCCCAGCTTTGTTTTTACTACTGAAGCAAATGAAGGAAGACATTACTAAGTTCACATTTAATTGTGCTTGTCTTACTTCTGTTCTCCAAATGTTTCAGTTTAGAGCTCAGAAAGAAAGTCCTTGGATAAAATATAATCTGTGAAACAGTTTATGTACTGATATCTGATACATACTGAGGACTCCATGTGACTTTAATCATGTCATTATAGAGGAACATGATCCAATAAATGTCTGAGTATCTGCTTGTGTGAGCCTCCGGGGATCAGCAGTTAATTTAAAGGTGAAATTAAGATCAGGTGTTTTTAATCGAGGAGATGGAAATCAGGTTGGAGTTGTTGCCCTTTTATTATTAAAAGAAAGGGGATCTATCAGACTCTGATCTTCAAAGCACACATTTGTGGAAGTGTGTCATGGCACGAACTCTAGAGGAAAATCTCACATGGCATCAAGAAAACTAATAAATTTACATCCGTTTTGTTGAAACAACTCCCCTTTGGGATATCGTGAAAAACTATATTATCTAAGTTTGAATAGCAGAATAAAGTCTATCCTTCCCATCTGCTGAATGTCCTGTCATCATGTGGTAACGTATCAAGTTTAAAGAGGTTTAGGCTGCACCATAATCAGTCTGACAGTACATCAGACATCCTGCTGGGAATTATGCAGACAGAACACCAGCAAAACATGATGGGATCAACCATTAACTTTGTATACCAGCACATATGGCGCAGCTGGCAACAAGACGACGGACAGGTGGTTTAAACACGCTAGACAACTGGGAAGCATCCAACCAGGAAGCATCCAACCGGGAAGCATCCAACTGGAGATGGATGGCCACGATGAGTTACCTGCAACAACAGAGCAGGGGTCACCAACCTTTGCAACGGGAACTACTTCATGGATGCCAAGTCATCTGAAGGGCTACCAGTTTGAAAAATACATTTGCTCGGTTACCTTTAGTTCAGGTTAAAAGGGAAGTTTTGTATTTTCCCACCTGAACCTGTTATGTAGCATGCTATACGATCATTTACTCACCAAGACAGCTGTGGCGCAACTTGAATTCCTTTGGAAGATATTTATATCCACATGTGATCAACATATATCCATATAATGGGAGCGTTCAGGGCAAGTGCGAGTCGGCCTCTAAATGAGGCATTATCTGCCACAAAACTTCTTCATTTTACCAATGTTTTGTTAGCAAATGCAAGTCTGATCCCTCCATGACCTGGATTCAGCTTGTACTTGTTGTAGTTGTCATTTCTGGGTTCTTTAAAACCTATTGTGCCTACCTGCCACAGGGATTACGTCACTACCATGTGCCATGGCAAAAGGGCGAATTCCCTCCGTACTGTAGGACGTCCGCCTAATCTATTTTTACAATTTAGAAAAACACAAACACAGACTATGTTGCTATTATCTTAGCAAGAAGCAGACCGTCCCACAGTCGGTAGAGAACATCTCACATAGTCTGGATTCCAGAGTCTACAGAGAGTTTGTGCAGCAACAACACTTGAGAATTAGAATAGTTCTGAGAAACATCTGATTGGTGTTTCCCGTTTCCTCAGGCAGTCTACAGAGGGAAATGCACCATGTCATTTAATATTATTCAGTACACAAACAGAGCTGACATTACTAATTTCAAGATAAATATATATTTATTGAGAAAAAAAACTGTTCCAGTTATTTAAACATCAAGACTGAGGGATGTCATTGATGAGACTTCCTGGACAAACACTGTCACAGCTGATGGACAGCGTGTCTCACACATCATGCTACTTATGTGAAGATGTTCTTAAAATTATCAATATTTTATTGCTGCTGTTTAAAATCAAACTTGTGCAAAATTAATAAATGACCTGTATAGAATTTTTTCTTGGATGTAACATAAAATGTTTTAAAAAAAATATTTTATTGTTGTTCTATGTCCCACATAGAGGCAACACATTGTGAGGCATGAAGGAAGATGCAGTCTGTGGACTTACATGCAGTATGTCCCACAGGTTTGCCAGTCATTCCTACCTGATGTCCTTTTGGAGGCAGATAGCCAGCAGCACACCAACTGGAGCGATGGAGAACAGCATGGACTGCACTTGGTCCCTCAAGTGAGGTCCCTAACACCGCCGGTGCAACGATAAATTTATTCTTCTCTTGTCCTGTATGGAGTGGGAAATGTAATTCTAAAAACTTGGCATTGCTTTGGTTTGTAAAACAACACATTGGGGTGGTTAGTGTCTGCAGGAGGTTTGCAGATGTGTAAGTTGGATATTTATGTATCCTGTATTTATTGTAAAGTCTACTTTTAAATTGATCTAAATTCTAATTTATGAGATTTAATTATGCTCTGGCTTTGTGACGAAGGGTGAAAGCTCCTGCATGTTCTTCTTTTATAGGCTTTTGAGCCCATTGATTAGTTTTTCCTGTTCATGATGTATTTGTCTCTGGGTTTGCTGCAGAAAGATTTGCCCCACAGATATAAAGCAGTCGATCATGAGATGCATCATCAACACTTGGGCCAACTTTCTGTATGTGGTACTGGGAGTTGTAGGCATTTGGCTTTCTGAGGAGACGGAGAAGGCCCACCTTCCAGATGTTTTTCAGAACTACTCTGACACTCGTGTTGTCACTGTCACTGTAACTGTCGGGCTGCACTGAGCTGCTGTGCCAAACACCAAACTCTCCTCGGCTGCAGAGTGAGGCGTTGTCTACTTCTAAATCCTACTGCACCCTCAAAGGGCTGGTTGGTGTGGCCCCTCATGGCGCAGTAACCTTCGTGTCATCTCTGCACTCAGGCTCTGTCAATGCCAAAGAGATCCTGAAGCAGTGTGCCCTTGTCTCCCTCCTCAATAATGTCTCCTGGCTTCACTCCCTCTTGCAATGTAAGCAATGTAGGTTCAGTAACGAAATATTGACGTTGTCCATGTGGAGCTGTTTAACCACCAGCATTTGTTAAGTATGGCACTAATAATCCCAACCCGACTATATTGTTGAACCCTAAATATCGTTGTAAAAATCTGGTAATGGAAACCTACATTTGGAAAAACCTCTAAAATATCACTCCTTTCAGGAGGTGCTTTTTCCAGACGTATCTAATAATTCACACTTGGTGTACTGGAAACAGTTTGTCCGCATTTCCGCTTCACCAGACGTGACATGAGTTTCATGTAACCAGTTTGGAGTAACGATGGTGTGGATTGTATGAACGGAGTAGGAGATGGGATTCTTTTAACAAATGTTTAAACACAAAAATGTAACCGACATCTTTGATCACAAAGAACAGCTAAATTAACCAAAACATATAACATTCAGTACCTCAAAATAAAGTCTTCTGGGATGGGATTTTTCCAGAATTGCGGCTTTTGTGCTAAACACCATTCAATAAAAAACACCGGCATATTGCAATTGTATTTTTTGCGAATTTTAGAAATATCTTTGATTTTTCAAAAGACTAATGGAAATGTATTTATGTGAATGAACCGTCACTATTTTTCTGACATATTGTCAAACAAAATTATATACAAACTTAATTCTGATTTGACAGCCATGATGATACTTTAAGTTTTGTTTACAGCTTCTCAAACTGACTTGAACCCATCTCAACATCCAGACTCATCTACTTTCAAGAACAAGTTCGTTTTTTTCCAACCTGCACCCATGTTCTAGCATTAAATATGATCATTTATTCACCCAAACAGTTTTGGTGTAACTTAGGGTTGTTGGTCCGATCCCTCTGTGAGCTGGAAGCAGCTCAGAGTTGCTTTTTTGTTTTGATCCGTCATTGTGTTCAGCCATTTACTTTGAGTGGCGCCTTTGATGACGTCACTTCCAGGCCGCAATACAGTGTCTGTAAAGGCTTCAAATAAGAATAGATTGGAGAAAAAAAACAACTCCAAGCTGCTTTGAGCTCACAGAGTGATCAGACCAGCATTTCTTAACAAAACATTGGTGAAATGAAGGAGTTTTGTGACACAAATTGCCTTATTTAGAGCCTTTAAAGCACATTGTTCTGCCAATATGGCGCCGCAAACAAAGAGTCATGTTGCATCTTGAGCTCTTTTACTGCGTAGCAGGAGATAATGTCAGGTAGAGTAGCATGAGATGGGTTCTTTTTACATTTTTTCTATCACAAAATAACTTACCATTCAACAGGATAAAATAAAATTAAATCTGAACATTTTAGTTTGTATTATTGGAAAATGGGTGCCTCAGTTTATGTCTCGCTCTTTTTTTCCTCTGAAATTATTAGAAAGCTTTTTATGTAATTTGAATTATTGGTCAGCTAAACAGAAGAATTAAATAAAATGCAGTTCTTTAAAAAAGTATTGGTTCCTTTCACCTAAACACAAATTAGGAGGGTCCGTAGGATGGTCGCGTCTCGGACTGAGGAGAAGCAGTCTGGTTTTCATCATGGTGGTTTACCAGTGGACCAGCTCTTATAACCTCTTCAGGGTCCTGTAGGGGGCACAGGAGTTCACCCAACCAGTCTACACGTGCTCTTTGGACTTGGCGATTATGTTCCCGGGGACTTCTGCAGTGGAAGCTCTGGGAGTATGGAGCGCCAGTCCCTTTGGTAAGGACTGTCCGGTCCCTGTACAACCAGTGTCAGAGTATGGTCCGCATTTCCAGCAGGAAGTCATACTGGTTTCCAGTGAGATTAGGACTCAGCTTAGGCTGCCCTTTACCACCAATTCTGTTCCTAATTTTGTTTGACAGCATTTCTAGGAGCAGCTGAGATAGTGAGGAGATCCGGTTTAGGGGATCTTGATTTGGTCTCTGCTTTTTGCAGATGATGTGGTTCTGTTGGCTTCATCAGGCCGAGATCTCCTGTTCTCGCTAGAAAGGTTCTCAGCCGAGTGTGAAGCGCTGAGAATCACCACCTACAAATCCGAGACCATGGTCCTCAGCCAGAAAAAGGTGGTTTGTCCTCTCTGGGTCGGGGATGAGGTTCTGCCACAAGTGGAGAATATTTGGGTCTTGTTCACGAGTGAGGGAAGGATGGAGCGTGAGATCGATTGACGGATCGGTGCGGCATCTCCAGTGATGTAGACACCGCATCAGTCCATCCTGGTGAAGAAGGAGCTGAGCCAAAAGGCGAATGTCTCCATTTACCAGTCAGTCTACAATATGTTCCTCTCCCCTCCCTTTAAAGTTTTGGACTCTGAAGTTTATGATTTATTTAAGATTAGTTATAATAACAACTAGATTAAAATTAAGGTACATCCACTAAATATATTTCATTAAAGCCAATGCCATCTAAGATTTGTCATTTAATGAAGTGTGTTTATATTAATATTTTATACAGTGTCCCAACTTTGTCTGAAATTTGGGCTTTAAAGAAACCTAAGTTGGATGCAGTTGGATCTTCCACTAACACTTTAAAAATAAGAATATAATGCTGAGCAGATTAATGAAGGATCTGATGCAAGACTGTCTATTGGTTCAAAGTTTCTACCCTGCAGAGAGAAAAGGGTTCACTCATCACAGACATGAGAAAGCCCAGCAAGGTGCTCAGACTTTAATAGATTTGTTCTGGGGTTGTCAGGGGCTGCTTTCTACAATGATGCTGAACATGTTGGTCTGTGGTGGAGGATGTTCAGTCACTTAAGAGACTATACCAAAGAAGACCATCAAATCCTCTCGAAAAGCATTCCAGCAATGATAAAACAGCCAACTGGAGCAAAGCGTGTTCATAGCTTTCATATAAATAGCTAAAAATTAATTAATTTTGACTTGGAACACACGTGCACACACGCTGGCTTAAAGCCCAGGAGACAAACTCATGGACATAAGAATATGGATTCCTGACCTGAAAAGTAGAAATTAAATGCATTATATGAAACAACAGTCTCACAAATACTAATGCGGGCACATTTACAGGAGCTGAAATGGAATCAGAGTGGGCTGAAGAACCTAGTCTCTAATTCCCAAATCTCTGCTGAGGCAGTATAAGGGCGAGGAGCTGAAGCAAGGAAAGGAAAGGAAATGCTGCACCCTCATGGCCAGATTCAAAAATTACAACTACTCTTTACATGACCTGAAATGTTACATTTGAAATGCTACTTAAAAAAAAAAGGTTACACAGGATTCTCAACATAATGGAAAATACCGCAGACACTGGCCACACCTTTCTGATTCAGTCAGAGGCTTCTTCTGCATGTACAAGCTGCTGAACCTGCCGCACGGGCAAGAAAAACAAATGTTTTGTCAAAAACAAAAGTTGAGTCAGAGCAGCTCAAATCAGTCTAGTATAATTCAGTCAATTTCAATCATATTTAATTAAACTTTATTCACTTCGGCTCAATTCAATTATATTTCAGTTTGGTTTAATTTGATTTAGTTCAGTTTGATTCAATTGTTTTTTCAATTCAGTTAAATCAAACTCAGCTCAGTTGAGTTTTTAACAATTTAACAACTTTATTTATCCCTGAAGAGCTATTCAGTTCAGTCTACCACCAGATGGTAGCATGAAAACAAAAACAATCATACATTCAATTCAGTTCACTTGAATTCACTCATATTTTGCTTAATTTGGTTAAAACAATTCAGTTTAGCTAATCTTAATTCATGTCATACAGTAGAGGACAAGGTGGTTGCAGGACTGATGAAAAAGCAGGTGGATGGATGACTACAGGTCATTTAATTAAACAGAAAATGCTGGGAGATGAACAAACTAAATGCCATGAAAACTGAAACTCTAAGACTGGATCAACAAACTGGATTTACTAACATATACACAATGAGCTGGCAAAGGACAAAGGATAAGCAGGAGCTTAAATACACAGGGAACTAATTACCAGCAAGAAGCAGGTGAGGCAATTGGCAAAAGAAACTAATTATGATAATAACGAGGGAGCATGAAGCAAAGTTGACACAGAACACAAGAGACCAAACTCAACATAATAAATAGGAAACAACTTATTAATTCATTCATTTTCTGTACCTCTTATTCCAGTTTAGGAAAAGGAACACCATGAGCGGTCATGGGTGCCCATCTCCCAGATTCTGGATCGATCCCTCATCCGAGACTCTTACCGCCGCCACCCGGACAAGATCGGTGGTGCGCCTGGAGGCGCTCCTTGAGGGGGGGTGCTGTCAGGTTCCTGTTCCTGGTTGTCTCGTTGGCCCCTCCCTTCGTGTCCCTTTATTCTAGCGCAGTTGTTTGCATCACTGAATTCAATAAGAGGGGATACTGCTCTTTTTTATACAGGGTTGCTGATATATTGGCCCTGAAGATATGCTTGTCATAGTCATCATAATGAAATAGGGGCTGTTCTGTTTTTCTGTTACATCAAAAGTAAAGTTCGGACATAATGCCGAAACTGAATGCTTAGTATTCACAAGCCCCATCAATATAAAGTTAGAAAAAGAGACAAATCAGAGGTTTAAAAAAAAAGAAAATGTGTAATGACTGAATCAAGTAGGCTGAGTGACACATTACACAGTCATCATACATTTTTACTTTTGAGCGTCAATTCCTAAATGAAGTTGGATTAAATGAAATGAAACCATAAAGAAACCTGACACCAGGCTGGTTCTGGCTGACCTCTCCAAATCATTTTGTCCGAGCCTCTTTATAAGCCTGCTTAGGACACCATCTGGCACAGCTGCTTTGCCCCCATTCACCTTCCCCAGCATCAGTGGATAAAATGTCAAACTGAGAAACACACAAGTCGGCAGAGCCAGGGGAGTGTCGGCTGGGGGAGGGGGTTTACATCACATAAAGCCAGCTCATGATCTTTCATAGCTAAGGTCCTGCATGTCTGTTCTCCAACATTACAAATCAAAATTCAAGGTGGGTTTTTGTTTGCAAGACATATTTCCTCAATCTGTACAAAAACGATCTCTTCCTGCGTGTAGAAACAATGTGAAGCATGTGGATTTGTCCATTCGGTCTCTGTGCTTAGGCTAAAAATATTCTGTTAAGCCCTTAAAAGCTCAAATTGTTGACTGCAGAATTACTGCATTCTCTATAGATTAAATACAGCCTTCTCAATCTGCAGCACAGAGGCAGTCATACCACTGAGTGGCAGTACAATGCTCAAACCACCACAGCAGCTCCAACAAGGTCAGCGTCCTCAAGGGGAGAAAAAGATGTAGAGGAAGATGCAAAGGAAGACGACTTTCTCTGTCATTTATTCAACATGAACATCTGTAGATATAGATTCTGTGAAAGCACTGAAATGTTTTATCTTTGATGTAGTTATTGTAACATTCAGATACATTTTTAATTAAGTGTGTCTCTTCCATATGAGGCGGATTTATGCTTGAATCGGTGACTACATCGAAATGCAAACAGCATGTTTCATCTGCTTCGCAGTGGATGTGATTTTTCTTTTTTCTTTTTTTTTGCTGCCCTGAAAAGCTGTTTCTGGTCAAATCAGTGTGACTTTTTGCATGTTACCTTTTCATCCCAAATAAATGTCGGACTTCTTTGCTCAAATCAAACAGGAGATTCAGTGGAATCTGTCTTTCCTGAGGGAATTATTGTTGGTCAGCTTACATAATTGGCCTATATATTGGAGTAAACTGAACCATGTCTGTAAAAAATGCTTGGGTGGATTCTGCTGTGAATTGGTGCCATACAAATAAAACTGAACTAGATTTAATTGAAGGAAATATTCTGTTCTTAGGCTCAGTTCTCAAGAGCCTCTAATCCTTGATGATTTTTGCATTTAGCATTTTTGTATTGATCGTTTTCCTGATTTGTGTACATGATTTGGAGATCATGTTAAATAAGCTGTCAGAGGAATCAATCTGCGATGGAACGTTACACTATGGATATTTCATCAAGTGCTGTAGTTTAGAACAAGTTAGAGGAATTGCAACTATTTTCTAATAAACACGGTTACTCAGTTTGGTCCATAATGTAACGTACTGTAATA
>JAVQJG010220256.1:0-22175 GCA_036024015.1 Craterocephalus amniculus
TGATTCTCCCATACTGCTTATATGCTCTTATCAAAATAGCTAGTATCTATAAAAATCATCTTGGCCTAAGCCAGGTTTATCCTTTAATCTTTCAAAGCTCATGATTAAAGTTTTATTGAGGATTGGTGGCCAACTTCACGCAGGTTGTAGGAGGTTAAAATGAAAAAAAAAAAGTTAAATCACATATGTAAGGTTAGAATAAAAACAAAGTTAGGTAAACTGTTTATAAAGGGAAAATATAAAGTAAAGGTTAAAACAAAAGTAGTCTAAAAGGCCAATTTTACCCCAGAGTGGTGAGTTAAAGACTTAATTTAGGAAATTAACATGTTTCATGAGAAAATCAAGTATTCTCTTCCCCGTGATGCTGTATAGTTTTATGTGAATATATGCTTGTCTGGCCTCAAGCTGGTTTGTTAAAATAGCAGTGAATTTCAGGTTATTCTTCTGTTGCAGCTCATGTTTCAGAGCTATCAACATTGACAAGTCGGGTGGTAGTTGCAGCTTTTTGTTGGTGAAGAACACATTTGCAGGACAGGGTTAAAAATCACAGTATAAATCGGACGTTTTAAAACTAATGTATGTTGTTGAAAGGAATTTATACTGAAGTTTAAAAGCAAAACAAAGTTTCAAAGTAAAAATGTTCTGAATCTGCTTGTATACTGACTGATAACAGATTGGCTCAAACTGATTGTTAAGTGCCTTGAGATAACATTGTCAAGATAGTGCCCAATACAAATAAGTGAATTAACATTGAAGGTTGGATTTCTACAGAGCTTTCCATGATTACATAAGTTATTTTTGTTATGGAAGTAGTAAAATCTCTGAGACGTCACCGAGACAAATACAGTCCCCCGGTAGCTCATTTAGAAGCATTAAATATTCAAACACTTGCTCCTGAGTGGATTAAACATGCAAGTTGACTTCAGGGATCTAAAGAGTCAAGCGTATCTACAGAGACACAACGTTTTGTATGCATAAACAAGTTAAATGGAGAAACTTTAGACGCAGGATGAGAAACACTCGAAGAGTGATATCCCATAGAAGAGAAAACACTGGGAACCATAAAATAAAATATTATTTCTCCATGCAAAAATGACATGAACTTGAAAACATTTCTCTTGGTTGAAGATTACTTACAAAGAAATACTCAATGTCTCTTGGAGTTTTCCTGGTATTTATGAAGTAAAAAGCTGAATTTTAAACATTAACCTGTAGGGTACCTTTTTCAGTTGGCCTGAAAAAAAGGACTCGTTCACTGAACAGTGCAAAATATTTTCAAAATAACAAAGTATTAAGAATATTAATTTCACCTGGTTAAAGTGAAACTGTTGCACCTGAACACAGCATCAATGTAGTTGCAAGTCTTCTCCTTGTAAGCTGTTGTCTCTGAAGCATTAGCTATGCTGGTTTTCAATATAGTTTGTTGTAGAAGATCTGCTTACATACCTGTGTGGGTCTGAAGATCAGCAGGAATCAAAATGCAAGCAGTTAGGCCCAAAAACATTTGGATAAGAATTTTCCTGATTTGAGCTCTGCCACTAAACACTGGTTTTCCTCCTGAAAGCCTGAACCATGAACGTCACTAAACACTGGTTTTCCTCCTGAAAGCCTGAACCATGAACGTCACTAAACACTGGTTTTCCTCCCGAAAGCCTGAACCATGAACGTCACTAAACACTGGTTTCATCCGGAAAGCCTGAACCATGAACGTCACTAAACACTGGTTTTCCTCCGGAAAGAGTTCAAGAAAACAGCAGATTGCAGTGATGGCCTTAAATGATTGTTAGCTACATATTAGCTGATGAGGGACCGAGTCTACATTAATTTCTCAGTTTTTTTGCTTTAAAAAAAAAAGAAAATTATGTGTATTGAACCACAATTGAAAAACAACCTAAATGACTTTCTTAAAATTTTTTACCTACTATTACTGTTTTTATAACTGCTTTTTTCTTCTTAAATGGAAGGGTAGGAATCATTTTGCAGACAATTTTAAATCTACAAATGAAAAAGAAGCTAAAGAAAGTTAAAGAAAAGAAAATAAGTTCCACTAGACTTGAACCAGTGGTAGGGGATTTAATTGTTATGAGAGCATGTTTATGAAATATGTTATTAGCCTGACTAAATCCTTTGAGATTACTCAGAGAGAAAGCTTAGTCCCTTGATAACTAATTTAGATTAATTACATAATCAAACCCATACTCGTCATTTATTTTCAGTAAATATTGACATCATTAGTGGATGTTGTTGATACCTGGAATCTTAATGGAAAGAGTTGATGTAGAGACAAACTTTGTAAAAGTAATATGAACAAACAAGTTTAAAGTATAGAGAGGAACCTTAACTTTTTCAGAGATGTTATTGAAATTTTCAAAGTCTGACTTCATACATGGCCATTGAGTTGTAATTTAATATATAATATTTTTTATTACATTTTATTAATTAGATTAAAATATGATTAAATTAATCCCTGATCCACTTATATTTCACATTAGACTTCTTCTTCTTCTTCTTCTTCTTCTTCTTCTTATTCTTCTTCTTCTTCTTATTCTTATTCTTATTCTTCTTATTCTTATTCTTCTTATTCTTCTTATTCTTCTTATTCTTATTCTTATTCTTATTATTATAATCATCATCATCTCTAGCTCAGGATTTCCTTTAACAAAAGTGAGGCAATAACATACAATACATAAAGTATCAAATTTTCCATTTCAAATATGAACTAAAACTTAATTATTTTTTCTAAATGATGAGGTGTCTTATTGTTGCCATGGAAACATTGTTATCTTACATTTGGAGAAACACCCTGAGGTGTGTAAGATAGAAACCTCCACAACACTGTCTCGTGAGAATTCATTTAGAGGCATTAAATATTCAGAAGCATTCCCATTGATATTTCCTGTAAACATTGAGATAATAAATCTCTCCCAAGGGTGTTTACAGGGACCTGCGAGGACTTTGGATGAACTTTGTTGATACAAACAAGTTTTGAACAATTTTTCTTAACATTTGTTGATTTTGAAAGCTGATAGTTAAGTTAAAGTATTTGTCAGAATAAATGTAATATGAAAAGAATACCACTGGCTAACCTCCTTGATCTTTGATTCCAGCAGCATTGTTTCTAGAAGCTCCTGCAATGTCACAAGATTTATTTGCATACTTTTTATCCAAGATCTTGTATTGATGATTGATGAAGATTCTAACCACAGTGTTACCTCCCCAGTACATCCCAAAGAGTCTTCATGAGGTTCAGGCCTGGACCCAGACAGTCCATGTGTGAAAATGATGTCTCATGGTCCCTGAACCACTGTTTTACAATCATTATTGACATGAATCCAGGTGTTTTCATCTTACAATATGGTTATGCCTTCAGGGAAGATGCCGAGCAGATTTACTTTCTCAAGTACAAACTTTATAAAGTCCCTCTTGAAAGTATGAAATGATTTTCGTTTTAAACTTATACCTTATTACTGGACTCGACCGGAGTGGACATGAAGATAAAAAAAGAACAGGGAGAGAAAAAGCAATGCAATCCAACCGGACAAACTTTCAAAAGGGACTTTATACATATAAAGCTCTACTTGACAAAGCAAACTTTGCTCGGCACAAAATAGCAGCCAGATAGTCATTCTGCAGTTACAAAGCTGGACAAGACAGGAGGAAATAAAAAAAATTAAAAAATATGGGATAACCTGCTCTTTTTCAATATTTATGGTGCGTTGCATTTGTACGGTGTGGGAAGTTTCAACTGGAACAGGCCTCCTGAACTCCAGATTTCTGTTCGGAAGTCGGACCAGCCTCACCAGCCCTGACTTCGCATTTGAAGATGGCTGCGCCCATTGTTTACATTGCAGAAGCCCCTATATTATCATGTTTATTTGGACTTCTGAACAGTTTTTGTTGCATTAAATCAGCCGTACACGTAGTGTTGTTGGAGATAAATGTAGGGAAATGCTGCTGTAGTGTAATTCACATTTTTCATGAACTACAACGCCGCTTTGAGCTGTAATGAGATCCAAACCGGGCAAACAGCAGTGCGGCTCTTGTCAACGGAACTTTACTGTTTAGAGACGGCCATTTCCTTTCTGCGGATGCTGATGCTGCTTAAAAACAAAATGTCGGTTTTAGCTGCTTTGCTGGTTTAAATGCAATTAATGTGGAAGCTGCCTTATTATTTATCCAAGATGTGAACTTGAACGCTTTGAACTCGGGCGTGACGTCATTCCCCAGTTCCGACTTCCCAGTTCGGAGGTAAATGAAACGCAGTATTAGGTAGTCAGATGATTTCAGAATATTGCTTTACCTAGACCTGAACATAGACCTGACCAATTGCACTAACCCCAGAACATAGACTGCACCGACAGGCCTACATTAGGAATGATATTAAGTCCTTCACAGTTTCTATGTGGAAATGTTCTTGCTTTCATTGTTAAACTACTTGTACCACCAAATCTTCATTGTTTGTGTCTGTACCAAATCTGTATTTTTTCCTGTGGAAACAACATCAAGAATTTTTGTGTGGCAAGTTAAAAGCAGTTTTCATTATCAGTAATTTTCACTTTGTTTTTAGTTCCCAAATATTTTTTTGTATTGGTATCACACATGTTTGCATCAGCCAGTGAAGTCAGTGACGCTGACCCCTAAAACCCACCGCATGTGGAAGCAGCAGCGGCAGCAAAGCACAGCGCCTGTGCGGCCGTTACTGCAGTTAAAGCAACCAGAACCGTCCCACCATGGGCGCTGCTCAGGGGTTTTCTGAAGCGCCCCAGAAATGCTTTGCGCTTCTCTAAAATATGTGGCTGTTCTATTTTTGCCGCTTGCCACTTTATTCCTCATCAATCTAGAGCAGATGGAATCATTAAGGCAGGAAGTCAGTCGATGAAAAACAAACACAAACACCCGGGAACATGACCATTTCACCCTCTTTCTGTACTCTCTCCACTAGCTGCTGGTCTATTTCAGATCCAGTTTAAACTTCTGCTGTTTGTCTTCTGCTCCACCCACGGCCTTGCACCTTCCTACCTGAGCAACATGCTGTCCAATCACCAGCCCAGCAGAGCCCTGTGCTCCACCGACCAACACCTGCTGGTGGTCCCATTTTCCAGGTACAAACTGTGAGGTGACCAGGCATTTGCAGTTGCGAGGCCAAACCTATGGAACAGACTTACCCTGCAGTTATGCTCCCTCATAGACCTGCCCCTGTTTAAATCCAGGCTGAAATACCACCTGTTTAGAATAGTCTTTGACGTCTGAGAATGATGTCACATTGTGAAACGAGCTGTTTTTATATGTAGATTTTATGTAATTTAATTTTACTATTGCATTTATTCATGTTTAGCGCCTTGTTGTAAGGCACTTTATGAATAAAACTTGATCGATTGATTGATTGAAAGTGGATCCAATCGATTTAATCAATAAAACAATATTTGTCCATTTTTACTTTGAAACATCAAGTACCCCGCTTGTGTTTTCCTGTAAATGCGCTGTATGTTGAAGAACCAACTCGCCCCCAGTTCTAACTTTCAGCCCAGGTCTGCGTAAATAATGTTTTGATAAATAATGCAATGTTTAATGAGTGCACTGCATGAAATTGTATGAATTTTATGGGTGATCAAAAACCTCTACCCACTGGGAAGGAACAGAAAATCCAAACAAAAACAAAACCTTTAGGTCTCAGGTGTGTACTGCAGTTTGATGCACAGCATTGCCATCCTTGTTATGTCGTGTAAAATGGGTGTGACAACAAAGCTCATTTACATGTTTAACAGTAGAAAAACTCTTGAATCAGTTTCCTGTCTGCAGACGGTAAATTTATGTGGAAGTGTGTAGCATTCGATTGTCCTGATTAGAATACAACTGGAAGACTTTCTCTCTGTTTTACTACCGGTGAAGTTATGGGGTTAAAGTGAAATTACTTATTTTATTTTAAAATAATGTCAAATGCACATCAGTCTCTTATTAATTTTACTTCTGAACAGCAGTATCAGGGAACGCTGGAAAAAGTGTTGTTTTCCACTCTGACCACTCTGCCATGCTGTGTGTTTCTCTTCATTAACGGGACGATGCTGTTCACATTAAGGAGTAAAGCCGTGTTTTGTGACACCTCCCGATACATCCTTCTGTTTAACCTCCTTTTTGCAGACACTGTTCAGATGGCGCTGAGCCAGCTGCTTTACATTGTAGCTGCTTGTGCAGTACTACTGACGTATCCTGTATGTGGTGCTCTCACTTTTTTAGCCAATCTCACAACAGTGATTTCTCCTCTTACGCTGGTTCTGATGTCTCTGGAGAGGTACGTGGCTGTGTGCTATCCACTGAGGCACACTTCCATCATCACCACAAGTAACACAGCTATGGCTATCATTATGGTCTGGGTGTTGAGTTCACTAAATATTCTCACTCGAGTTTTGTTGTTGTTAGAGTTTCCTTTCAAAGACATGCCGAGCCTGCAGATGAAAGTCTTCTGCTCTGACATGGCAATGTTGCTTGATTATATGTCCGATCAGTACGTTAAAGCATTTACCTGTGTTTTGTTTGTTTCTGCTGGCCTGGTTGTTATCTCTACCTACATAAGTGTCATAATAGCTGCCCGGTCGGCCTCTGCAGACAAAGCTTTAGCCAATAAGGCTCGTAACACTCTGCTGCTGCATCTGGTGCAACTGGGCCTCAGTCTCTCCTCAACCATTTACAATCCACTGCTTATTGCTCTCTCAAGAATTTTAACAAGGATAGTGTTTGTACGAATCCAGAATGTTTTATACGTGTGTATTTTCATCTTTCCCAGATGTCTGAGTTCTCTCATTTATGGCATCAGAGATAAGAGCATCAGGCCTGTCCTTATTTACCATTTATGCTGTCGAATGAAACTTTTACCAGTCAGGACTGGTATCATCGAAAACTGAAATATAAGTTAGGAATATTAACAATAAATCTCATGCTGAACAAATGTATTTTAATCTACTCTATCTAAATATTTAACCCCTAATGAGACGGCATAATTCATTAATTTTACATGCTGGTGTTCATACATAATTATTATCAGGCTAGCTATAACTTAATATTTTTAGAATGCAATTGCAATTTTCAGCTTTTATGCTGGCTGATCTTCCATGACTACTGTCATTGTTTATGGAAAATCCGTGGTAGGCAGACAATGTGACATCACGTGTCCGGTTCCCTATGGCCTGTAACACCACAAAAAGCTTTTAACTGCATTCTCGAATGAGTCTATATTTATTATTATTGTTATTGTTGTAGTAGTTATTATTATTATTATTATTATTGATATTACTTTATTTTTATGCTGTGGTACTGGCAGGTAACTTGGATGTAAAAGATTGATAAGACATCATATAAATGTTAACTTCTTGACATTTCAACTCCAGGACTATATTTTATTTCTTAATTTTTTGTTTTTATATATTGGTGTTCTGTTCTTATGTAGTTCTTATCTTTTCTTGCTATTCTTACTGTAATATTCTGCACCTTGTTTTCCTTAAATTATTATTCTTATTTTATTATCCTGACCTGCTAAGGGACTAAGGATGGAAATTAAATTACTCTCCATTTGCTTTGACTTGCTATTATCCTGCATATTTGAATTATATATCTATTTTAATATGTATACTACCTTTAAAAAAGAAAAATACCAAATTTTTTTATATATGTGCTTTTATTCAATTCTATTTATTTATTTATTCCCAAATAATTTATATGTCATTAATCTTAATGTATTTGCTTTTTTATTTAATTATCTAATATTTGAGAATACTTTATTGCAGGAGTTTCCAGCTCTGGTCGTCAAGCCACAATCATGCTCCAACACACCTGACTCAAATAATTTAATCATTGTGCAGAACTTAATTTGCTGCTGGATCCATTTAATTTGAGTCATGTGTGTTGAAGCATGGATACATGGAAAACCTGCAGGACAGCGGCCCTCAAGGACTGACTTTGGACACCCCTGCTTTATTGTTTACTTTTTTCCAGATTTTTCCCCTGTACTTATTTTGTATGTACAAAAATGAATGCCACTAAATAAGGTTTAAATCTACAATGACCTGCAAACTCACAAACCTTTGATTAACTGAAAATGTATGTTAAAAACTGAAGTTTATTTTATTTTGCATATTTTTACATCAAAAATATAACTCTATATAAAATAAGAAATTGATGAATAAACTGTGGAAAGATCGAATTTAAACAACTTCCTTGTGTCTTTGAAATTAAATGAAAAATATCTGGATGTCACAGAGTGAAAGTGGATAGTGTACAATGCTGCGCACTCGTACCAAAGACAGAGATGCAGAAAGAGCCCTTTATAGCCTTAATTGCTTAAAAGTTGGTCTACTGCAGTTCTCAAAAGTGTGGAGCCATGAACCTCAACATACGACAAGATTGGTGTGTTTTAACTGCATTTAACAGTTGTAATAGTTTATTTTCTTTACTTTTTTCTCATGTTTCATTTAACTAATTTCAGTAGTTATGTTTGCTTTTTTATGAGTTTGATACTTAAGTGTTATGCACCTTGTTGCTTAGTCCACTGTGTTTGTTTTAAATGGGCTTTATAAATAAAATTGTCTGATTGATTGATTCGAGAAAATCAGTGACTACTTAATTTTAAATGTTTAATGAATCGATAATATTTTTTAATGATTTTATAGTGATTTTTGCTATTTGTTGCTGCATTTAACTACTTTTTAATGTTTTCTTTACACTGTTTGTAATGCTTTTCATGTCTTATGTAAAGGACGTAATCTACTGAGAGAAAACCCAGACCTAAAACTTGCTGTGGGTATAATTACTGGTCAGAAGTGGTCCAAACATGAGCAGATGGCCTGGGGAGAAATTACAGCAGGGTTAGTTATGGCCTCCACACTCTCATGGAGTTGACACTATAAGTCTTGGCTAAAAATAAGTCCGACTAAACTGAAGTGGGCTGTATTTGGGCCAAAGTTTTTGCTGTCTGTGGAGTGTCTCTAGGAAGAGTAATGCCTGGGTGTCTCTTATGAACCCACTGGCTCAATGAATTTTTTAGACAAATGCCTTTCGCAAAGCTCACTCTCATTTAATCACCATAATGTTATCCATTTAAAAATGCTCAAGTCCCCACTTATTATGACCAGTCCAAATCAGCCCAATTCATAATTGTTTTATTTGATGTCATGTAATAAAAAATAGTCCAACTGGTCCTAATAGTTCACCTGTGAATTCCCATCAAAATGATTCCAAATTTTGGATAAGCCCGAGGCTTTTTAGCAAGGTAAGGCTGCCTTTACATAAAACAGCCACAAAACAGCAGGGTTTAGAAAGCACTATATCTAAATATGTGCTTTTAATAGGAGTTAATTTGACCAGTTTGATACCTAACTCAAACATTATCTATCTTGTGCTTATTTCATATTTTATACATCTTGCTATTAAAGGAACCATGGAATTATAAACATAATAACAGAAAAATTCTGTCCGAGATTCATGCAGTTACCCTTTAAACTAAATGAGATATTCAGAATTTAAAAACTGAATTAGCAGAGAGTAGCACAATTTTCAGTTGTATTTTCAATGGCCCTCATTTATCAAATTAATGTACCGTATGACAGAAATCTGTGCACATGACCATTTCTACGCAAGGTTTGGGATTCATCAGTTTGGACATGAGTGTAGGACATGATTAAATATAACAGTACTGAGAAAGTATATGCAATTTGGGTGAATTTGGATTTGCGGTCCAGCATGCCAGATCCTGGAAACCGTTATCAAACAAACCTTTCAGTAACCTCTCCTTTCTAGTAAACACAAGTCACCCCGCTCTTTAAGAAACCCACACTCAGCCCAGCCCAGGTTGAGAACTACCGGCCAATCTCTCCGCTCCTGTTCATGTCAAAACTACTCGAGTGTGCCATCTTCAGTCAGGTATCACGGTCCCTCCACTGGCATCTCAGGAAGTGTCCTCTCTTTGTTAATGTTCTACCTCATGGGAATATGCAGATGACCCTAAACGTTTCCTTTCCTTCCCACCTGAAGACACAACCAGCTCAATATGGATATCTGCCTTTCTTGCCAATATCTCCACATGCATGAGTGAAAGCTTCCTTCACCCAATCTGACTACGACCAAACTTATCTGTCCATCATGTCCTTCTTTACCTCGCAGATAAGCGTGACACTCAACTCTATCACACTTGTACCCACATCTTCTGTCAGGAATCTTGTGTCTTGATAGACAACCAGTTGACATTTAAGGTCTGTATTATGCTCACTATAACATCAGGAGCATCAACCCGACAGAACACAGCTCTCAGTTAAGGCTCTGGTTATACATGATCAATTTATCTCCTGTTTATTTTCTCCACTTAAAGTGTTAGGGTGCAACCTGACCCAGCACTAATTGCTCTAAGCGCTTATCATTCAATGGCTCTATGATGGCGAATTGCTTTTTTTTATTTCTACAAGGGACTTGTTGTGTATACACATGCGCGCACGCACACATACACACACACAAAAAAAAATTAATTAGCACTTGACATAACTACATCGATGACCAGCAGTCCACCTGTTCAAACTGTATCCTACTTTTTGAAATTATGCTTGTGTTGTTCTCTCAAATGTACGTCGCTTTGGATAAAAGCAACCACTAAATGACGGTAGTAGTAGTAGTAGTAGTAGTAAGAAAACCACTTTAAGTGAGGCTAACTGGAGAAAAAGGCTTCAGTTTGCTAGCATGCAGATTACACTCTGGAGCAGTGGAAGAAGGTCACATGTCCAGATTTAACCTCTTCCAGGAGGATGGATGAATCGGGATAAGAAGAGAGGTAGATGAAGTGATGCAGTCCGGTGGGTCAGTGCTCCGCCCACTACCTGAATATACTGAATGAGCAGCTTATTTCATCAGTGAATTTATTCTTCCATAATGGCACGGCCATATTCCAGGATGACAATACCAGGATTCATCTGCCTCAAATAGTGAAAGATGGGTTCTTGGAGCCTGAGACATCATTTTCAGACATGGACTGGGGACTACAGACCAAATCTGAACCCCCCAGAGAATCATTAAGAACGATTTGCATAGTGGTCAGACTGTGCATCTCCCTTCATCAGTATAAAATTTCAGTAAAAAATGAGTGCATGACTGGATGGAGATAGATCCTGACACTGCAGAAATTTAACGAAACAAAGCCACAGATAAAGTGTGCTATAACCAAAGCTCAATGACAACAAAATATAGTGTGTAACATTTTTTTTTTTTTTTTGGCAACTTTTTTTGGGGTGGGCATGCGGTGTAAACTGCCACACCAAGAATTTACTTTGCGAGTTGATAAAATGTTTGTTCCAATAAATCATCCTGAAGATACTACTAATTTAGACAATAGTCTACTATGGAAATGTGTATGAAACATGCTCTTTTAGTCCTTTAGTTTCAGTGATTTTTGTGTAAACATTTGAAGTTAAATTTCTCATGATTTGACTTTTCTGCAGGTTAACCTACAGTTGCAGCAAATGACCAGCAGGGGTCACTGTTGGCATCGATTTTCATTAGATTGATGGAGAATATCTTCTCTGGATAGATCGCCCCCTCTAATTGAGGCTTTTTAAACCAGTGTTTCTCAACTCTGGTCCCCAGAGGCCCCTGCCCTGCATGTTTTGGGCATAGGTTTGCGAGAACACAGGGCTGAGAAACCCAAATTTAAACCACAAATACAAATATATAGATTTAGGAACAAACTATAAATGCCAACACAATGTAATACGACAAATCCGGAGTTTTCTAACATGAAAGTTTGATACTTTAAGCTAATCCAAACAAAGGTGTCAAACAATGCTCACATTTTTTTCTTCAACTACCAACTATAGTGTATGATTTTTTTCAGTTCAAGGTTGTATTGCCTCCTCCTTCAACTATGAGGTGTTCCTCCAGCTGATTTTAAAATAGAATTAATTTACACTCATTCAAATAATAAAAAAAGGAAACGAGTTGTATGTGAGGAATTCCTCTGCTTCATGTAAACTTTTAACCAGCTGCATTCTTTTACCATATGTGAACAAAACCCTTCATGGTTAATGCAGAAGGACGTTGATTTGATGCGGGCATAAATACTCCCATTAACGTCACATTTATTTTGGGGTCAGATCTGTCGGATGATCAGGAAGCTGCAGACAACAGTGCACTCCATGTGTTGACATCTACCCCTGATCTTATTTAAAGGTCAAACAGCTCTCTGGTTTAATTTGTCCTGGGTTCTTAAGCGCAGATGCACAATGCTGCTCGGAGGAATAGATGAACTAGTGACAATGAATTGAAACTTTGTGCGAACAGAGTTAATTTCACACAGGCTGCATTGTCAGTTGTTGAGTTTGTGGCGCACAATTGAGTAATTCATGGGTCACAGCTTGAAGATGCCATGCTGTGCTTTTGTTTTGTCTTCAGAAAGGGGGTAATTCTTGGCAGTCGGTTTTAATATCATGCGCTGACACAGTTAGATGTCTCCAGAGCAGAACCTCTATCCATGAGATAAATGGAGAGCAGCCATTTTCTACCTCCACCTGGCCTCATGTTGGCTGTGCAAGCTGCATTCCTTTCGACCTTCCTGTATTCATGAACAGGCAAGGACAGGCTAAGCTCTTTCCAATCAGAGAGATTACAGCGTGCAATTGCAAGTGTTATACGAACAACAGACCACCTTATTTATTAATGAGAAGAAGTTGGAAAGCCATCAGTATAAATGTCTTTATACTCCATTTTTGCTTTCAGGCAGAAAAAACTGTATATATGCTGTGTATATATACATGGAACGGCTGTGAACAAACAAATTTGTAAGGGTAATGTTATGCCAGGCATATAACATGTCAACAATACAGAGACAGCTATATTATGGTTGTGGAAGATGGTGAGCTAAATTTTTGTCGTGCCATAACTGACATCAATTTTAAGGATAAACTGTGAATTATCCATTTTATTGAAAAAATAAATAGAAATACAGGAGTCTAATTACTTCTAGAAAAGATTTTATTAGATTCAACAGGTGTTTAGAAGTAGGCCTATTAGGTACTACGTGTCATCTCTGCCCAAACGCAGGTGTTGTTTTTTTAACGACAACTTACATTTTGTTTTTGAGGTAAAAGTTTGACTGCACCCACGTCTGCTCTCGACGGATGTGGTGAACAACAACATTACAAAGAGCGAGATCAGCAGCAGGGAACTGCTGTCTGTGACTGTCAATCACTCGATCCCTGCCCCCACACCATCCCGTCTTCGCAACAGCTCTGTGTGTGCATGTGCGCGCGTGGGTGTACGAGAGCCCGAGGCGACGCGGGCGCGTCGTCACTGATAGCGACCAGTTTGATGTAAAGTTAGCGATCAGAAGACCGCTACCGGATATAATTAGAGTTTCTCTTCCAATAATCATCAGAACAATAATACTTGATTTCTTTATCGTCTCTGTCGTAAAGTTGGTTTCATGTTTTATTATTTTTTCTCCGTTAAGTTGTCTTTTGTCGGCGCATGTCAAAGATTTGTTACTACAGGCTGGAGTTTATGTTCAAACAGCAGGATATACCTCTAGAATCAGGACTATGTTCATCACGATCTTTAAAACAACAAAAACACATTTTAATTAGCCTAGATTTAATATGAGAATCCATTTTTAGTATTAATGAAGTAGGTTATTGAACTAATTTAAACTCAATACATTTCTGAAGGTGATTAAAGTAGGCCTATGATTAATTTGACTTGCCATTAAAATAGGGGTTGGATTTTGTGGGGGATCAGATTTTTGCAAAACACAGGGCTGTTAATTAGCAGTTCTTATAAGTCTCATATTACAGTATTCTTTCTTGTTTCTTTCTCCATTGTTTCCCCTTTCCACTAAAACTTGAGCATTTTAAACCTAAAAAATGCTAATTAGAATCAGGTAACAATAGTTGTAAATTAATGATTAGGAAAGCATTTCTTCCAAAGTGATGTTTCCATGCTGGTATTCATACGCCATGATTTCACAAACCTTTATATTTTCTGTTTCTGGAGAGAAAATGATTGTGTGATTGTTTACCTTGTATTGGTCTCGACAGGATCTATAGAATTTACTTAAAAATTTCATCAATAATGTTGCAATACACTTGCCTTGAAAAGGGGATCTTATGTTGTTGTTTTTTTTTAACTAAAACTGTTAATAGATCCAAGAGGAAAGAAAAAAAATGTTGGTCTGGGAGAAATACATTAATTACAAAAATGCATATGGAGGTCAAATAACTGCATGTTGACTCTCAAAAAGATATCTATGAGCATGTTGCACATGCTTCAAAGAACCATGTTTTTGCATCTTTGTAAAATAACAGTGTTTTGGTGTTTCTGTCTCAAAACTAGTTTTTTGCTTTCTATACCGTCTATTCAGACAGATATCTAAATAGAACCCAGTTATCACTCAATAAGTCAAAGAAAATACAAAAAGATATACCAAGATAAATAATTTATTCAGAGGCATTTCTTTTATTGTTAAAGGAAAAACCGGAAGCACCCTCTGTTTCCTGTTACGCTTGACGGTAGCTCCCACTTGGGAGGGCTGGATGGTTGAAGTCCTAGTTGTCCACTAGTAGTTCACCACTCCCTTGTGCTGACGGTAGAAACACCCCTATCTGCCGAAGAAGTCATTGCGTTGTCTATCCAGTTTATATAAAAGTTAATAGTTTTTAAAGTCAATAAACTGACACGGAAAGTTGTTGGTGGTGAAAGTTAGGCTCGAGGAAACGTCCGGAAACCTTTTCTTTTGTGGACCTGTGAGACGTAGACAGCATGGTGTTGAAATCTGAAGACGGCGTAGGTGAGTGAAAATGGGAAGGAAAGGCATACACTTCGTTAGATAGAAGTTGGACGTTTCCCAAGGACTGTCTGTAAACATGTCGTCGTTTTGATTTTAACTCGGTTTTATAGGAGTAAATCTCAACATGTTTTGATTGTGTGATGGCTCGCTTCTGTCTGGCCGTGTTTCAAGTGTTATGTCAGCAGTAACAGGGCCATTTTATACCTTATTTATCACTGCTGCTGTTCTGCCTCATGGAATCTGCCCTACCCAGTCTAGAAACTTTTACCAATAAATAAATAAATGCATTGCCATTAATCGCGTGGATCCTTCAGCTAAGTAATCAGATTTCCACGGCATATTTTCTGAACTTAAAAAAAAGAGTTGTGGTTACATGCTCTGGGACTCGCGTCAGTTTCCTTCCTTTTACACCGAAGACCAGTTTAATAACATATTTCGAGCTCAAGTCGGAAGATGTGTTAACAGATTGACTTTCATTCAGGGCCATTTTTTCACTGAATACCGAGCAACAGGTGTGACAGCAGACACCACCTCCTGTGTGTGTCAGCATTTGTACACACCCATTTTTATAGTGATCATATTGCCTCAGAAGCCCACAACTCTCTTTTAATCGTGGTGCATATTGGTTATTGTTCTGGTTAAGATAGTCATCTTGTGTTGCTGTGTGGCGATATTGGCTGAGTGTGCAGCCTTTGGTGTGAAACAGAAGGCCTTTGTTGCTTAGCTTGATTCCTTTATCTGCTTAGCTGGCCTGGGTGGCACCCTCGACTTGCATCACTGTTGGATCATGTTGGATAACAGAGAAAGTGTGGCTATTTGGGCTGCTGTAAGCTGCCGATCCATTGTTCTGCTGAACTTCTTTTCCTCAGTGGTCCTGTCTGAGTCCGGCTGGCATACAGCTGCCTATTACAGGCAATGAAAGAGAGAGAGAGAGAGAGGTGAAGTCAATACTTTTTAAGTCCATTTGCCTGTCCCACTTAGAGGTGGGTGATCTGGGAAGTTAAAGTATTTGTCACTAATGGTTCCCTAATGAGCGATGCTGAAAGCTCTAATGGGCCCTGTGCTACGGTGTACCCTGCCTGGCACTAATGCCCTGCTAGTTTAATAATCGTCATCATCTTCCCATAATCACATTGGAGCCTTCTTTCTGCATCGGTTGTAGTCTTCCTCTCCACTCAGGCCATCATCATTCATTCTGAGTAGTTGCATCTGTAATGGAAAATTTATTTAACAGTGCAGAGCAGTGAGGTATTGTATGTTTTGTATTTGGGAGCTCAGTAATACTTGCTGTTGTGTTGCTGACATTTGTTTGACAGGAAAACATTAATGCATCATAACCACTGCAACATGTTTGTTGTTGGAGCGAGTATTTTCTCTGTTTGAAGAAAATATTTGCAAACCTCAAAAGTCTTGTGCTAATAAAGCCTCATATTATATAATCCTGAAAATACCCTTATCTTAAAGTCTTTGGGAGCTGAGGCCAAAAAGGGCATTAGGCATAATATGTTCTTGTATTATAATCTGAATTCCACATCCCAGATCAGAGGTCTTAACACCATCCTGATTAGTTATTTATTTTAGATTATTCTCATGTTGTATTAAACCTTCCACACTTTTTTCCAACTGAAAAACTGTGCTGGTAATAGACTTTAGTATTCAAGTCATGGTGTAAGCCACAAAATATACAGAATTATATCTTAAATTGCACCTTAACATGGTTATTATCATCTCAAAGTGTAAATTATCTGTTTGCCATATTCGTAAAGATGAGTCAAGTCTAAACTTGAGTCAGGTTTAAATTTAGTGGCATCTGTCATGAATTTCCCCACCAAGCCTTAATGTTGCTGTTTTTATTATTAACTCCTGGTTTATTAGTGAGGCCCTTGTGGATACCCATAAATTAGTTATCATGCCAACCTGTATAAAGCCTTCCACAAACAGTCCTGCTGGTGTTGATAATAGTAGAGTCCACCTGTATCTGCTGTTTTTCTCGGTCGGACGCATTTGTGGTCGCAGATGCATTAAAGTTTTTCTTTATTTTCTTTAAGAGCAGAAATTGTGCCTTTTTTTCTGCCTTTTTCTTTCAGCCCCACGTCCTCCTGCCTGCAGTTTATTACTTTGCCCTTCTTGCTCGGTGTTATATGTTTTGGAGGTTAGTCGGGAACAGGTAGAGACATGTCACTCTTACTTTTCTTTATAAGAGACCAAACTGTGATCATTCCTGTTGATAAGGCCAAGAAATTCAAGATGGCGTCAGGCAGAAACTCAAGTATTTAAAAGGAGTTTTCTAAATTATTGATCAAACAGGAGATAGGACTTTGATGCAATCTTTTTTTTTTTTTTACATAGAAAAACTATTTATTTTTCTCTTTTGCTTTTCCAAATGATTCCTTGTTTGTTTGTTTGACTATAAAAATGCATGAGGGGCTTTGTCTGTGACAACCTATTGAGACTGGGACATTCTGAGCTGTGTTGCTGCTATGTTGGATTTATTTATTGTTTCCTTTTTAGCCCTAGGTTTGTGTGCTGTGTTCAGAATTAAACATGCATGCTGTCTCTAACAACGTTGAAAGCCAGGAAGGAGAAAGAAAGGGCATGTTATTGCCTTATCCTGAGTATTTGGTCACACTTAGGCTTTCGCTCCTCAGCTCATCAAAGATAGGCGCTTGCAAACAGGAAGCCTAAAGTTAGACAACATCTCGACAGGAAATGACATCCTAGAGTTTGTGCAAGGGTGAAAACTTCTTTAAAAAAAGACATACGGATGCAAACAAAGACACAGAAAGCGTTGCTCCACACTTCTGGAAACTGAAATTGAAAAAGACCCGTGGTCTTCCAGCGTTCCCATCATGTGTTGCAGACGTGTGTGTTTGATTGGCATGTGAGAGAGGATGTTGACAGTAGGACAGTCCTGATAAAAATCCAGGCCATGCATTGTGGGAAGAAATAGCTCTTCCGCTTTTGAGGGAAAACATAGATCGGCTTCCACAGCGGCTCATCCAAACAATTAATGTCAATAAAATAAAAAACGGTTTATTAAAGAAAGCTGCTGCTTTGTGTTCGTGCCCATGTATTGTTCGTGTGCGTTTGTGCGAGCTGCTGCGGGATGTTTATGCTGCTGAGCCATCTGTGTGTTTGCTTTAGACTGGAGCTGCACAGTGGCAGGTCAGGCATTCATTAGCTCCAGTTCCCACACACCCACCCGCGTCCTCCGGTCCCAGCATTCTCCGACATCAAGCTGACTGGGTGGGAACCATGTCAAGATGGGAGGCTGAAGAGTGATAGGGTCATTTCTTTTACGACAGTTCTGTAGCTTACCTTACAGTTTAGAGTAAGGTTGGGCTACATGAAACAAATTTCATATGTTGATAATTTTTTTCCTTTATATATAAATATCTCTATCATATTTTTTCAAATGGTTCAAATGTACAGCCTTTAGTGCTAAATGCACTTTTATTAAGGATCAAAAGCACATGTGCAATAAAATATTTGACTGAAATTAAAGTAATGTGCATCAAAATGCTAAAAAAAAAAATTTCAATGACCATATCAAGGATACAGTTGTGCAAAATGCTAAAAAAGAGATCAATTTAACTTAAAACAGGCTAACTCGATAAAAACGACATATTCTATTTCTTTTGTGACAAAAACTTGTAGAGGAAAATGTATGTAAAACAGCTACTGTAAAACAACCCAAAATAGTCTGTTAACTTATGAAGACGTGCTGTTTACTTTTACCTAATCAGAGCTAAAATAAATCTCAAAATTAGACAACTTACTCTTTATGCTTTTCAGAGCTCACACCCACAAGCAGCTTGGAATAACTTTCTCTTTTAAACAGTAACACCACTGCACTGACAGTCGGGGCTGCATTCAAATGATTGTGGGCAACAGTTTTACAATCTCAGCCACTGTTGTTCTGTATGTGCCCTTTAGTCCTTTGATTAGGGGTCACAACTTGACATTTCTTCCCTTTTTAAAGGGGTTGCAAACTAAAATGGTTGGAAAAGAGCATTGTGCATTGAATAGCTGCTTCATATTCAGTTTCCTCTTTCTGACATTTTTAGCTTGGACTTAATTCTGTTATTTCCTTCGGAAAGAAAGAAAACGTCATTATACGTCTGCTTTTGAGCTGTAGTTTTCAAAATGTATATTTTACAGTAGACCAACAATATGAACATTTGAGCTTGTACTCTGTTTAAATTTACGCTTGAAGTCCTGCTCATGCATTTGGATGTTTGTCTGGTCAAAGCTGCCTTTGTCTCCTCTGATAACTCAGATTCTTTGTTATCTTAAGTCTTTATTGTTTACTTCGGTAATTCTTCCATAGACTGCTGTTAGAACACTATATGTAGGAGCTGTGGAAGAAGCTGTTTTACTAACTAAAAGTTAGTAAAAGCTGAGTTCAGCCAGCACAGCAGAGGGCTCCATGTTGACTCATCCGTCTCCGGCATGAAGCAAACACTCGCTGCTGCAGACATCTCGCGGGGCAACAGCACAGTCATGTTGTAAAAACACAGACTAGGAGGAGGAATGCTGGGAAGCTCGCTCAGTCTCATGATAGCATCATTTGCATCTGGATAACACTCATGCACTAGTCTTAACAAAAAACACACAAGTGTGTCCAGCACATACTCCTTTGTTTCAGAGATGATATTGTCAGAATGATTGGCCGCATGACGGGTCAGGAGAGGAAAGTCTTGGCTGGGATTGTGATTAACAGCTCGTACTAGAGCTTATGACTTCCTCATTCCTCACAGCCTCCAGGGGAAATGACTGGAAGAATAAAACAAATGTGTACTTTTACCCGTTGTACATAATTGTTGGATACAAAGTAAATATAATCATTTCACCCTGAGCTACTTACTGAATGTAATCTGTCATTGATAGTATCAAAATATGAAGTATCACCAACTTTGTCACAGGTTACTTCCCTGAAAATAAAACAAATGCTGCATGGCTTTCCCCACCCTGTTCTAGCCGCTGTGCACGCGTTTTGTTTCTGCTGGAAAGAAAACGGCAGAGAAAGAAATGACCACTGGGTGGAGCCTTCATGTTGATGGTGTGACAGCAAAGAGCATGTGGAGAGGAAAAGGAGGGAGGGAGGCAGTGAGTAAGGCTCCTCCGTAAATGGACTGTCAATGTCGGCGTGCTGGAAGCGGGCTGATAGCGGCGCCGTACACTATCTCTCTTCTGCCCTGGAGGAGCAGACTCCTTCCCTCTGCGCTTGATGGATGTCTACCTCACTTGCACTTAGGATCTGAGAAAAGCAGGAGCCTGGGTCTACGAATATATTTTTTTATATATAATAGTAAAGGTAAAGTGAAAAAAAGAGGAGCTCGCAGGAAGTAAAGAAAAGTGACTGGAGAATTACGCATTCAGGTCAGCACTAAAATGTGTTTATTGGTTTTATTATTTCTGTATGTGTAACTTGTTTTTGGGACTTTGGTCTCATTTCATGCCGTGACCGCCACCTGCTACGGTTTAACAGTGTTCAGTGGTAAATGTAGTGATCATGCACGCTGCACTGTGGTGCTTTTACTTCTCTGTGGGGTGTCTTGTCACCCTCCAGCATGGCTTGTTGCACAGTGGGTGCAGAAGAAGGGGGGGGGGTTGGTTTGTCTGCATGAGCTGGGAAGGATTGAGTAGCTGCATTTTGTTTTGCTTTCCTGCGTACAGAGACCACCAGTATATTAACTGTTGCTGAGATAAAGCTGCCTTGTATGTTGGTTTAAATTTCCACAAACAAGGATTTCTAGCAAATAAATGTCCAGGGAAGGGAAAGTAAAGCCAAACTTGTCAGTGTGCTAGAAGATTGAGGCTGGCTGTAGACACAAAGGGAGAGTTCTGACCGGCCCACCACTCTTCCCACTGTCTCTGTGTTCTTCTGCCATGTGCCTTCCCACGCCTCCCTGGTCAAACACAGAGCTCCTTCTCCTCCCTCAGTCCTCCTCTCACCTTCTCCTACCCATGGTCCAGGTCAGGTTGGATGCCTTCTGGATGTTTGATCCATAACTGGTCCTTTTTCAGTGCGGTTTTGGGTGTGTTTGTGTGTTTGTGATGCTGGAAGGTTCGAGATGAACAAGTTCTTTTGTTGGACCACAGTTGGACCACATTAAAGGATGGCACGGCCTTTTTCGTCCTTTGCTCTACTTTGTTGTAAGATTTTAGCTGTTGAGCACGTGTCTGTGTGTGTGGCTTCCAGTAGAAACGAGAGGGAGGATTTGGGATTTACTTTAGTAATGAGATGCCGTCTCAGATGATAGTTCAGCAGATTACATGGTCATATATTAAGCCTTTTTTGTGTTAAGCAGCCAAAAAGCTGGAAAGAGAATTAAACAGATTGTGTGTGTGGGCTTTTGCCCGTCCTAGCCAGCTCTATTGATTGTGTGTTTTACGCTGAATACATCAAACCTTATTATGAAGTAGACTGTTTCTTGTTACTCTCGGAGCAGTTATCGGTTTTGGCATCGGGTCGATTGATTGGAGCCTTCGGGGACTCTGGGGGGAGGAGGGGGCCTTTTTAGTCAGTTTTAAAGTGGTTATGTGTTACTGTACTGTAGTCATACAGCAGCAAGCACAGCCCGAAGGAAAGGCAGGGACAAGCAGGTGGAGGTTGGCTTGACAAACTGATGTTCTCAGTTATTTTAGCGATTTTAGCATTAAGTTTGGCATAAATGGTGCAGATAGGGGAGAGAAACGGAAGAGATAAAGTAGGAAGAGGAGCAGGGTAATCAAGCTTAATGGAAAGTGAACTGGGGTCAGAGAGGGTGTTTCTTCAACAATATAAAGGGGAGGGGTCTGTAGGCAGAATAAATGATGTGAGGGGAGTAATTGTTCCTCTCAGTCTCCTTTTTTATGATTTTTTTTCACTCTTCATGTAAATGGAATCAGAGTGCAGCCACACTGACACGTGGCTGTGTATCTCATCCCATATTGCCTCCGTCAGCAGATTACAAGCAGCCTTGCACTATAAAAATATTCACTCATGTCTCCTTTTTTTTTCTGTGAACCACCAAAACATTGTGTTTAAGTGTAAAATGTCCCAGATTTTCTGTCCTGTAACACTTAGTGATACAACAGACGACGGAGCAACAGATAATTTCATAACTTGTCAGCATAGATGTCTCATGCGTTTTTGTTCAGTAAGAAATTATTAAGTTTATACATTTAATTTTCTTCTTATTTCTGCTGCTTTTGATCCTTAAATGTTAAAAGCTCCCTAATTTGGGTCACATCTGCAGGGAGGGGGCTGACAATCCTACAAGTATGGAGATTTCTAATTTCCTTATTTTCCAAGGAGAATTCTTCAGTGATCAAGGTGGAAATGAGACGTCCGCCTTCTTTTTTTTTTTTTTTTTTTTTT
>JAVQJG010220274.1:0-11412 GCA_036024015.1 Craterocephalus amniculus
AGCAGCGTATTAGTTGGAATATCAGCGCTGTGGCTGCCGTCTGGGCTGAATCACCGGTTGTTAATCGATGCGCCTGATCTCGATTGCTTCTGTTAAGAAGATCTTAGAGCGCGTTCCTAAAGGCCCGTTTATGCTCCCTGACAGACGTAATTTGCGGTGTCCGTTCTAAGGGCTGGGATATACTTGCTGCTGGCGACGCGTCCACGTCCGCGTCCCCATCCTGGCCGCCGTGCGTGCGCGAGCTGCGATATTGACGTAACCGGTAGAAGTGCTCATTCACCATTTTTGTCAATGGACCGCACGGACCGCATTTATGTGCTCATCGGCCACATTTACCGCATCTTACGGCGGCAAGACCTTTCCCCCTTTAGTTTCTACTGTAAAGTAAAATTATCAATCCTTTTTCCTCGATTTCAAAGTCTAAATTCAACTCGTTGTTAGGGAAAAAACCCGGAAATAGAACTGACCGGCAGCTTGTCATTTTCAGAGTACAAGTGCTGCATACTCCGGGTCAGCTGATGTGAGTGTTTGCATGTGAAATGAGGGACATGCCAGCCTGTGGATGTTTTTTTTACATCCTATTTAAAGCCGAGGGATTCTGGCTTTGATGATGTGAACTCCTTAACATCACTTGATTTAAGTTCTTTAAAAATGTTTGTCCTCTAAACTTTATCATCATAATAACATTTTTCCTGGTTGAGTTGAGTGCATTTTTTAGTGCATTGCTCTAGCTGTGTTATATTTTCCCCAAGGGAGGGACAGAGAGGTGGTGGGGACAATTTCCTGCAAAAAGAGCTCAGATTTTGTGTTATAAACTGAAATAAAATGAGCCAAAACCCCCCAACATTTTAAGAAGAGGATGGGCGCAGACTCTTTGTCTTTATGTCATGGTCAAATAATGAAAAACTGTGACTTTACACATATCAGGTTTCAAATAAGGTTTTTTTCACACTACATGTTGGTAAATTAGATTTAACAACAGTCCCAACAAGCCCAAATCTGGTGTTTATCAACTCACAAATTCTATACATAAATCTTTTCAGGCCACTCAGTATTTTACAGTGAACATAAATGGACCTTTCAGTGCTCTTAAATAAATGATCTCGATCATTACAGAACAAAATGGTTCCAAAATGCATCATATTTAGCTGCAAAGATAAATAATCAAATGGCTCTTTATGACAAATTTCTGCTGAATAGACAAGTTCTAAGACTGTCACATCATCACAGTTATTTAGTTTCTGTAGAAACGGCATCATGTGTAGAGACAGTAGGGGGCAACTACCAGAAATGCCACATTTCTCATGTCCTGCTCCATCTTTGAATACAGTTTAGACATCATCTCTTGATGACATCATTTTGTTGGTGTAGGTTTCTGGAAATTTCCTGGTACCAGCTTATCCTGAGGCTCTTCTCTTCCTATATTCCACTGAAAGGTTTACACTGCACATTTTTATGAGTGGGCACGGTTTTGTTCTAAGCCAAATGAAAAGGGAGAGCTCTGTGACTTGATGGCTTTTGCTAAGGATTTCAAAGAAAATGCAAAGACATGGCATTTTTGCCAGCTTATTGGTGGGCTTATATCCAAAAGTACGCTTGATAAATAGACTTTTTATGTTTATATTTAATATCAAAATAATATCCTAGTGCTGTCTTTTGTTTACAAAGCCTAAAAGATAGTTGGTTATTTGTATGACACTAAAATTTTACAATCATGACTGCCACATAAAGAATAACACTGGATTGAACGTATTGTCACGGTGTTGTGATTCAGGATTTTTGTTGCCTGTTCTCATTTTCCTTCAAATATTCTTTATTCTTCTTGTATTTTGCTTCCTTCATGTATTTTCTTATCACTGTTTGTGGAATATTTTGTCACATTAATTAAGCCTGAGTCTTACAGTAAGTTAATGTGACTTGACAACATAATTAGTTTTTCTTTATTAAAGCCCAGCAAACCTCTTCTAAAGGAATGTTAAAAAGAATGACTGAAACTTCTTACCTCAGTATTTAAAGCATTTAAATAGCTCTTATCATGGTGACTACTGATACTTCAGACTAATTTAGACTATTGAATATTTAGACTATTGCTTCCTGCTGCATTTTTTGTTTTGGACTTTACCTGGATTGTACTTTTTGTGTTTCTAAGCTTTATGCTACTCTGACTGTCTCCCTGTATGTAACCTGGACCTGTTTTTTAGACTGTAGCGACTTTGTGTCTCACATAAACATCCTGCTTCCACAGACACTGTTACACAGAGGAAGAGAGAGAGGGAAAGTACTATTTTAGAGCAATAAAAGAGAGAGAGAGGGAAAGAGACCTGGATGTGCAAATACAAAATAATCCACTCAGGGTTCATGTGTGGGTAAATACAGCTTATTGGAGTGATTCAGCTTCCAAGTGTTTAACTTGCATGTTTTGGTCTTTTTTCTTTCTTTTTTTTAGCAATCCTGAACCCAAAACAGCCGAAAGAAAACAAGAGCTTCAACTTTGACTTTTCTTACTGGTCACACACAACGGTGAGTTTCAAGGCTTTCAGCAAATAAATCTTTGTCAGTAATTGATTTAATCATTGAAAACTGATCATTCACTTTAAATCTAGAAAATAGTATCAAAGTGATCAACATTTTCTTAGTTTTTTTGATTCATGCAGTGCCGAATAATGATTTTCTCACTCTCTGTGTGCTCCGCTGTCATGGTCTCTGCAGCCTGAGGACATCAACTATGCATCCCAGATGCAGGTGTACAAGGACATTGGAGAGGAGATGCTGCTACATGCCTTTGAAGGTTACAACGTGTGCATATTTGCATACGGTCAGACGGGAGCAGGCAAAAGCTACACCATGATGGGCCGACAGGAACAAGACCAGGAGGGCATCATACCTCTGGTAAGACAGAAAACACATCTGACTAATAAAACAGACTTTTTAAAGCAAATGTATCCGTCTTAAACAAAGAGACAGATGCTGACTGCGTGTTTTTGTTTTCTTAGCTTTGTGAGGACCTTTTCACCAAGATCAGTGACAGCAATAATGACAACAGCATGTCTTACTCTGTGGAGGTGAGGAATAACTCTTTAACCCTTAACTTCTAGGAGATTCATCTCATCAAGTTCAGAAGTTTCATTTGCTGTTTGTGTCTTCTCAATTTAACGAAAGGACATGTATTATATAGAAGAACAACTCAAGATCTAGTTGTGTTATTTAAATATAAATTCAAAAACACACATTTCACTCTTTCATGGCTTTTGGATGCTCATGAAATCAATCAATAAGCCATAAAACTCCTCTGTGCCTGCCTCCTCTCAGGTGAGTTACATGGAGATCTACTGTGAGCGTGTGCGGGACCTTCTCAACCCCAAGAACAAGGGAAACCTGCGTGTCAGAGAACACCCGCTGTTGGGACCCTACGTGGAAGATCTGTCCAAACTGGCTGTCACCTCCTATAATGACATTCAGGACCTGATGGATTCTGGAAACAAGGCCAGGTAACCAAAGGGAGGTGGAGCTAGTTGAATGGATGCAGATGAGTTGTTTTGTCTGAGAAACAGCTGATTGATGGATGGAGCCTAATCATAAAATGCATGAGCATGAATTCCTTTTGCTCTTTTTTAAGAACCGTGGCTGCAACCAACATGAATGAGACCAGCAGCCGCTCTCACGCTGTCTTCAACATCATCTTCACGCAGAAGAAACACGACAAGGAGACGGACAATACATCTGAGAAGGTTCTGCAACACAGTCCATCTCACCGTCAGGTTTACTAATGACCTGAGATTTACATAAAGGGAGCTTGTTAACAAAAACAAATGAATAGAAACAGATGCTACAATAACAGGAATTATGCTAACTGTAATGAATGTTAAATGTTCTTCAAAAAGAATCATTTAATTCATTTATTTATACATTTCTTTCTATTCTTAGGTCAGTAAGATCAGTCTGGTGGACTTGGCTGGCAGTGAGAGGGCCGATTCAACTGGAGCCAAAGGAACCAGACTGAAAGTAAGAGGATTTTATCATCTCCAGAGCTTTTAATTGTATTTATGAGGCCGAGAGGGGAATTTATGTGCAATGTCTCGGAAATTTAAAGTGTGCTCATGATATATGGATGGCTGCATAGATGATTGACTTTCATACGTGTCTTTTTTCAGGAAGGAGCAAATATCAACAAATCTCTGACCACACTGGGGAAAGTTATTTCTGCTCTAGCTGAAGTGGTAGGATTTTTTACATTTCACCAGATGTTACTGGCTGGAGATTCTCATTTGATATCATTCAAATAACGAACATTTGATATTCTCTTTAACTCTCAGGACTCTGCTCCAAACAAGGTTAGTTGGATTTAATGCCTGCATAATCATAATAAACAGCAGAAAGTTTTTTTTCTGTCTTTTAAATGCAAAAGAAATATTTTTACATGTACGTGTTTTCATGTTTTTGTGCACAGAACAAGAAGAAGAAGAAGGTGGAGAGTTTCATTCCTTACAGAGACTCAGTACTGACTTGGCTACTGAGGGAGAACTTAGGTTTGCAATCGCTTAAAAAACATTACTTTGACTTTTCCATGAGTAAATTCCCTTTTCTGCGGTGATTAACCATTTCACTTATGTTTTAGGTGGAAACTCTCGCACAGCCATGGTAGCCGCACTCAGCCCTGCAGACATTAACTATGATGAAACCCTCAGTACTCTGCGGTGAGGAAAATGTCATAAAATCTCTTACTCTTATCACATGAGATGCTTTTAACCTCATATGTATTTTAGTGGTGATTAAACACTCACAGTGAAGCTTCAACCTGTTCTGTAGACACACACATATGATTTTGTGCAGTTTCCCTCCTGTATTTGCATCCAACTTTGTGGATACAAGCGACTTATGCCCTGTTTTAGTATTCACTTGCAGGCTGCAGGACGATGATTTATAGTTTAATGGATTTCCAACCCTGATGGCTGTCATCGCTCTAGGTATGCTGACCGCGCTAAACAGATCCGCTGCAACGCTGTGATCAACGAGGACCCAAACAACCGGCTGGTGCGTGAGCTGAAAGAGGAAGTGGCTCGTCTCAAAGACTTGCTTTATGCACAGGGACTGGGCGACATCATAGAAAGTGAGTGTCAAACTCGAAAACATAAATCTTAAGAATCTGTACGGAATTTTTTCTCTTTGTTTGTCGAAGACAGAGGGTTAAATTGGACCGAGGGTTTCTCTCACAGTCTTTTTTTCTCCTCTGTCCTATCAGCGTATCGCTGCACCAGCCCCTCCATCACTGGTTTGAAATGTGTGTTTAACTAGGAAGCCTGCGCTTTGCAACCAAAAGAAAAAAAAAATTCTCCTCCACAACAGATGAGACCAAATTTTTGTTTACAAATTTACTGTTTGTAACATCTGATGATTGATTGAAAAAATGTGGAAGAGACAGTGATTGTTTAGAGCAGCACAAACATTAAGTTAAACCTGTGCAGTAAATTTTTCCTCATGAATTACGCCGAATCGCTTAATTCTTTTACTTTCCTTCCATTCGGATTGCCTCGTAGCTCATTGCTCCGTATAGAGTTGTGTTGACAACTCTACACACTTTGCACCTGCAAACCAACTCTATCTGTTCTTCATTGCGACGGCATGCAGGACTTTAAGTTCTCTGGCAAAAAAAAAAGCTTTGTAATAATAGTTCATCTGATGTCTAAAATGCATGTTGAAGGACGCATTTTGATTGCATTTTGCAGAGAGCAAAGCTGCCACATAGAGAAGCCCATGGCTTCTTTAGGTCGCTCCGATGCTTGCATAGTCAAAGTTTTTCTGAGGCTATTAAAGTTGCATCAGTTTCTGGATGATGACCATGAGACAGTCATAGCCCCAACAAGCCAATGATCTGTATATCACAAGATCTTGTGATTTACAGACTTCTGCACGGTTCCTCCTTTCTTACTTTAGTTTTGCTTTAATATTCTACAAAAATAATTTATGAAAGTTCCTGAAAATGTTGAGAAAATGTTTAATCTTTAACTTGTTGTGGATCTGCTCGCTGTGTATTCATTTAGCTGGTTACAGAAACAGACGTTTTGAGCCAAGGGTGCCAAAGGTTTAGACATTAAAAACCAGGCTAGTCCTGGGAAACACAAATGACAGAGCAAGCAGCAGCTAGCTAGCAGCTATACTACCATACCAAACGTTGTCTTAAATAGTATGAAAGCATTAGTTGATGCTTTTCACGTACTCTATCTGGTCTGTATGCATTGTAAAACGGTTCCTCTGTTACTTTTGTTTAGTTTCTCAGAACTTTGCTTGCAAGCTTGTTCCTTATGTTAATTTAGCTTAGCATCAGAAAAAAAAGCATTTGCCCGAGTTGCTCTCCTCTTTTTTCAATGCACCTGTGCTTCTTGGATCCATTTTTTGAGCTTCTCTTCTTTTTTTGTACTCCTCCCTGTTGGTCCCTTATTTTCTCCTTTTAAATCCATGTCTCTGCGTGTTTTTCTCAATCCCTGATGTCTCTCCTTCAATACCTGCCGTCTGTTCCTTCCTTCCTTCCTTCCTTGCTCTCTTCCATGCACCGCCTCTCTCTCTGGCAGACCTGTGCGATTACAAGAACTTTGTCAACAATCGCCAGGCTGTCAATCAAAGGGGTGATCTCTCCACAGTGACCAACGCCATGACAGGAATGAGTCCGTCACCCTCGCTCTCCGCTCTGTCCAGTCGCGCAGCTTCTATCAGCAACCTTCATGATCGCATCTTCAGCCCCGCCAGCGAGGAGGCCATTGAAAGGCTGAAGGTATGAGGGATAAGTGGGGAGAAGAAAGCAGAGAGATGTGATGTAAATACTCAGGTAACTGTGGGTTGTCTGTTCTTCACTACCAGGAAACAGAGAAAATCATTGCTGAGCTGAATGAAACGTGGGAAGAGAAGCTGCGTCGTACGGAGGCCATTCGCATGGATAGGTCTGTTTAGATATTTGTGGGTTTTGCTGTGTTTAGCAGTGTTTATATCCGCTTTTAATGGCAACTCATGGTACAAAATCCCCAGGGAAAGACTAGTGTATAAAATCCCATCACAACTGGGTCACTCTTTTAGTTTGATTAGATGTTTAATTATGACCTTTATGAGTTTTTTTAAGGATTCTTTAATATGGGGGCGTGGGGATAATTTTGCCATTATAGTTTCTAACTCAACAGATAATGCACAGAATCAGTGGGACAAGATAACATCTTTGTAGATGTTATAGTCTGACATTGTTTGACTTGGATTGTGTTGAGTGTCTGGTGATCCAGAAGGTTAAAAAATATAAGGGTACTGGTTGGGCTGTTGGGACTTTTGGGGTTTTCCCACAGTAGGTAACTGATCCTATGACTTGGTGGATTTCTGCACTGTCTGAGTGCTTCTAGATTATAAAATTTCCAGAGAGTCAACATTTGCATCAGAAATAAGTACAAATCTAGTACTAATATGTAAGACAGAAAGAGCTCAACAATTAAAAATACATTGTTTGTATGCATTTAGTCTTAAATGACCAAAACTGTTTTGTTTTTTTACAGCAACCAATACTAAAACACAAAGTCTGTCTCTGTTATTTCAGTTTAAAATACATTTGTGAAAACATAATGTGAAATGCCTTGAGGCTTAAAACACTTGCCATATTCATATCTAGTTAAACCCATTTTCGTTTTGAGTAATCCTCCTTGTAAACTCAGTACAAATACAAATAAAGGCAGAAGTATGAAGTCATGAGAAAAAAGCCGCATAGTCAACACGAGAGAATAAATAAAAATACTAAACATATATTTGTTAAACTTCACTGTTTTGGGAGCACATTAGCATGCTGAGATTAGCATTTAGCTCAGTGTTACTGTATGTTTCTGTTTTTATTTAGTAGTTCATTTGGAATTTAACTTAAAAAATTAACTTTAATCATTTCTCTTTTGCTATGAACCTACCTTTGCAGTGAAGTTTTGAGATTCACACAACAGAAGCTGAAAGTTTAACAGTGGAAGAAGCAACATTATTGGCTAAAAACATCTTCCTTAAAAATTGCCAATCATACCTTTTCAACAGCAGCAGGCTTGTTGTTTATGTAATCATCTGCCTGATCTCTGCAGAGAGGCCCTGCTGGCAGAGATGGGGGTTGCCATGAGAGAGGATGGAGGTACTGTTGGTGTCTTCTCCCCTAAAAAGGTACAATACCTTTATTATTAGCTTAAGGCAACATATGAGTGTAATTCAATATCTCAGTATATTTGTCCAAACTCACATCAACTGTGTTTCCCATGTAGACCCCTCACCTTGTGAACCTCAACGAGGACCCGCTGATGTCTGAGTGTCTGCTGTATTACATCAAAGATGGCATTACCAAGTAGGGGTTTAACATTTTCTCTTTCACATTGCTTTACTATTAGTAAAAAAAAAAAATCATTTTAATGACGATATCCTTTTGCAGGGTCGGCCGTGAAAATGCCAAGACTCGCCAAGACATTGTTCTCAGTGGCCATTTTATTAAGGATGAACATTGCACATTCAGCAGCACCACTGGGCCTCAGGGAGAAGGTAAAGGCTGGATGTGCCTGTGTAGGAACAGACACTGTAAATAATCTCAAATGCCATGTTAACAACCCTTCCTTGTGCTTCAGGATGTGTTATTCTTGAGCCATGTGAGGGATCAGAAACCTATGTTAATGGGAAGAGAGTCACTTCACCCATTATTCTTCGGTCTGGTGAGAATAAATCCTATTATTATATGTTAAAAAGAATGACACAGAAGAGGACAACTTTACTTTAAAGTTTAAAATTTTTAATGCCGCAGCTGTAGAATTTTTTTAGGGAGCATGGCATGATTATATCACACCTTAGACATCTTTTGTTTGCACTTTGAAGGGAACCGCATCATTATGGGCAAGAGCCACGTGTTTCGCTTCAACGATCCAGAGCAGGCTCGCTTGGAGCGGGAAAGGACGCCGTGCGCGGAGACGCCTGTGGAGCCTGTGGACTGGGCGTTTGCTCAGAGGGAGCTGCTGGAGAAACAAGGCATCGATATGAAGCAGGAGATGGAGCAGAGGTGGGTGTGGAGGAATTTTTCATTCATAAAGAAGATTATGATTATTACATAAAATATATTAGATCAAATTATTTTTTTCAGCGTCCATCCAGTTTTTTGATATCTCTGTCATTGTTATGTAATTGTTTGTATTAAAAAAATTAAGAAATTCATATATTCCAGGCTCCAGGAGCTTGAAGATCAGTACCGGAAAGAAAGAGAAGAAGCCAGTAACCTGCTGGAGCAGCAGAGGCTGGTGAGTAAAATCTCTTCTCAATCAAACATTCGTCAGCTTTCGATGTGCTGCAGCATCACAAAGTGTTTCCATTCAGGACTATGAGAGCAAACTGGAGGCCCTCCAAAGACAAGTGGACTCTCGATACCTGGAGTCACCCGAGGAAGAGGAGGAGCCTGAGGAAGAAGGTGATACTGTTACTTGTTACTGTTAGATTTATCTGTGTTTGTGCATATTTGTTGGAAGTTTGCTGATTTGTTGCGTTGCCTGCGTTGCCCTGCAGTGCCGTGGACGAAGCGGGAGACTGAGCTGGCGTTGTGGGCCTTCAGAAAGTGGCGCTTCTACCAGTTCACGTCCCTGAGGGATCTGCTCTGGGGCAATGCCATCTTCCTCAAAGAGGCCAATGCTATTAGTGTGGAGCTGAAGAAGAAGGTTAGTTATTGCTGTACAATGTCTCATTCTACCTGCAGAGTTGTGTATTTCATATTTTCTATAATATGAAAACTATTTTTTGTATATTCTGACTTCATGTTGTCCACTAATGAGATCTTCCTCTTCCACACAACAAAATTACTTTGAATGCAGATTCAGTATCATTTTATGCTTGTTTATGAAGAGCCTGCCTTAGTGATATAAAGGCTGTGAATTTGTTTGCACAAATTACAACAGCATGGCTCTGAAGTAAATGAATCCGGCTTAATAATCATTAGATTTGCTCAGAATGATATTAGACAGAAGAGAGTACACAAGAAACTACTCAACATTGTACACTGTGTTTTATCTCTACAGGTGCAGTTCCAGTTTGTCCTGTTGACGGACACTCTGTACTCTCCTCTGCCTCCTGACCTGCTTCCACCCAGTGTGGCTGAAGAGCGTGAAAGGCGACCTTTCCCTCAAACAATTGTCGCTGTTGAAGTACAAGACCAAAAGAATGGAGCCACACATTACTGGACTCTGGAAAAACTAAGGTACCAAAGATTTAGTGATTAAAATAGCTGTCTGACTCAGCCCTTTTCATGGGTACAGCCACAGTTATTTATCTGTGAAATCATTCAAACTCATGTCATCAAATATTTATCTTTGATGTTAAACTCTTGCTATTTACTTAAGTTTCCTCAGTTATTTTTATAACAAGGAGACCCAATCTTTCTAAATCCTTAATGCAGCGCCTACCCTAAATATTTTTTCTGTTTATGGCGCCCCCTGTAGGCAGAGGCTGGACCTGATGAGAGCGATGTACGACCGTGCTGCAGAGCTGCCCAGCAGCACTGTGGAGGACTGCGACCATGCCCTGACAGGCGGCGACCCCTTCTATGACCGCTTTCCCTGGTTCCGTCTGGTTGGCAGGCAAGTAATCAAACCAAATACTTTTATTTTGTTGCACAGTAAACACTGGTAGAAACTAATAACCTGTAAATACACTCCTTCTCCTCAGGGCTTTTGTGTACCTGAGTAACCTGCTGTACCCAGTACCCCTGGTGCACCGCATAGCTATCGTCAGCGAGAAGGGGGAAGTTAAAGGATTCCTTAGAGTGGCTGTGCAGGCCATTTCTGGTATGATATATTACCTTTAGTCTCATGATAGCTGCTATCATAAATGTTTTTATATGGAGCTGGTATTGCTGTTCAAGTGCAACATCTTGTTTTGTCTGTTTAGCTGATGAGGAGGCTCCTGATTATGGCTCTGGGGTGAGGCAGTCAGGCACTGCCAAGATCTCCTTTGAAGACAAACAATTTGAAAAGGTACTTCACATCGAATGAGATGCAGAAAATAAAAGAAGAGGATTGGGGGTGTCTGTAAAAATGTGGCAAACCTGACATTGTGTTGTTGCCGTAGTTTCAGACTGAGTCGTGTCAAGGTGGTTTGTCGCACTCCAACGCCTCCCAGGAAGATCTACGGATCGTGGAGGGAGAGGGACAAAATGTTGAGATGGGCATCTCTGCAGATGAAGTCAACAACAACACGTGTGCAGGTGAGAGGATCCACTTAGACCAGTGATGTCAAACAAACAGCCCGGGGGCCAAAACTGGCCCCCCCAAAGGGTCCAATCTGGCCTGAAGGATTTTTCTGGTCAAAGTTAATTCAATCAATATGTAAAATACTTGATTTTTTTAAATTCCAGATACCTATAATTAAATGATTTCTGATTGTTTTAAA
>JAVQJG010220280.1:0-32959 GCA_036024015.1 Craterocephalus amniculus
AACATTGAAACCTAGAGCAAACAGAGTTGACTCTGTAAAGCCAAACCAAACGTTTTGTATTTGATGCATGTCGTTTCTGAGACATTTTGCACCACTTTTTGGTAGAAATCTTGCTCAAAAGCTTGTTGTAGACAATATGATACTTGTCTTTTGCTCCCTAATGGAAACCAAGAAGCAGAAGGCTACACTATAATAATTTTGACATATCATATGGTAATAAATGGTAGATATGCAAAGAAACATTATGCATTTTTTCCCCATATTTAGTTAAATGGCCATACAAAGACTTCAGATTTTAAAAATTTGGCTTCTCCTCTCATTTTTTCTTGGGTTGGGCTTTAAAGGGTTAAACAGTGGTAATGATTTAAAACTTGGTTCACATGTTGATTAAAACCAAAGAATTGCTGATGATCAAAATTTTTTTCTTCCAGTTTTATTTGTCGCTTGGAGTCCTCAAGCGAAGCTGCTGGCTACCCATCAGTTTACTGCGGAGATCTTCGACCGGCCAGTTGTTTGACTGTGACGTGGTTAAAAAATACAAACCAAAAAACCTTACTTTTATCTTGGTTTGACATCTTTCATCTGAAACAAGGAGGCTGGACAGAATCATGGCTCTTTTTAGAGTTACCAGCATGCATTACATCATTACAAAACCGGGGAAATTTAGGTTGCTCCACAATCACATTGTATGCAGGTGTTTCAGTGTGACAGCCACTGTTTTCCTGATGCTATAATCATGATCTATAAATGTGTGATAATGACATATTTTAGAGGAAAGGCTCACTTTGTCATCTGTTTTAATACGTTGCTTGTTACACTACCATTTCAGATGACTCAGTGGGGCTGCTTCTTAAAGGCAGCCACTGCACAGTGTGCTAAGTAAAGGGCGGAGGAGTACGTCTGTTCATTTCAATTGGTGCTAATGGCAGACTATTTAAAAGTTAATTAATTGCAAGGAGCCAAATATGCAGTGGCAGTAAATGCTGTCACAACGCTGAGTAGTAATTAGATGTGTTGGGTTTGGTTTCTTTTAGGAAACTGGGTGGCCACCTGCTGCACCTTCTAAAACCTTAAACAAAGGATCATCTGCTGTCCAGTACATGATATCCACAGCAGCAAAGAATTGTGGGGGGATCAAATAGGACCCCAACCTCAGTTTATACAAATGCATCCTCTTACTTTATCATAAAATGTTTTCTCTTATATCTTACTGGATTTTTCATTGCGCTAGCTTTTGAATTGGTATCTCTTTTTTGTTTTTCTCAGTTTGGTTCCATCCTGTCTGTCTCAGCTTTTCTGCCTGCAATGTACGAATGAGAGAGGGAAGGTTTGAGATCGAAGTCAGGCATGCGCACACTGAGACCGGCATCTGGCTGAATCGGAGTGATCGATCAGGCACAGAGCATTTACTCCGCCAGACTGCTGGGCCTTTGTGGATGGAGATTATTTCAAAATTATTACAGGAGGCAGATGCTTCGGAAGATGCTCTCCGTCAAGGTTAGCCTACGGCTGTCCTGCCTACCTGTCGTTCTCGCTCTCCCTCCTTCACAGTTTTAGTTTTTTGAATTCATCTAGCTTCCCTCTCTTTATCTTTTACTACTTTCTTTATTGCAGGGGGTTTTCTGTAATTTTAGGTATTCCACATAGCCATTTTATTTACTGTAGCTGATATTTTGGGATGCTATCACTGAGATAAAAGGTGTTCTGTGCATACCATTCAGAGACGGAGGAGATGAAAATGCCTTCTAATAACTTGACCTTATAAACACAAGCATAACCGGCTACCCAGTTTATTTTTAAGCTTTTGTGGGAATGATTTAAATAAGTCATTTTAAGTGAATGGCTTGTGGGCATGTTTGGGTTACAAAGAGCCATGTTGGTGTGCTTTTGATTGAATGACTCGTTTTTGTTTTATCTGTGTTTTTAAAGCAGACATCTCTAATATTTGGTTGGCCTTGTTAATCTGATTAGGGTTGGTTCTTTTCTTCTTTGCACTGGGTGCAACCCCTTGTCTTCTAGTTCAGTTATCGGTAACCGAGTTATTCTCATACTCAAAAGAACAAAAGAACTCAGTTCTTCTCTCTCATGTGACTCATCAGAGCCACCACTGTTAAATTTCAATTTTCCTCTTCTGCAGATCTGGTTCCAAGTCTAAGACCTCTCATGTGTCTCATTGTATTGATGCAGGTGTGGGTGAATAAAGTCAGTGCCATTTGCACTGTGGTGAACAACAACAACAAAAAAGTTATAAGTCACCACCAGATGGTATTAGATGGCTAAATTATGGAACACAACTTATTGCTTTTTCATAAAGGCAGCTTTGGAGATGTTTCCAGGCTATTTTTTTTACTGTACTGATTAAAATCCCATTCACTCCTGGCTGCAGACAATAAATTAAATGCACTAATAGAAATATAAAAGATGCCAGTCACCTGCGGAACGGACAAAAACACCATCCAGTACGTTAACCGACCTGTTCTAAAAGATAGGATGGTGATATATGTATTAGAGATGGTCATTTATTAAATGGTCTTAATCAAAAATCAGGAAATTAATGGTTGTTTTATTAAATGATCATTAATATCTCTACATTAAAATTCAATATTCATAGCCCATATTTAAATGAATCTAAAGTAGAAATAAACCTTGTGTGTTTCCTCATTTAGATTTTTATTGCAATATGATTGACTTGAGTTAAATGGGATTCATTCAATGGTTACACTGGAAAATATGACTATACATTCAACTTTAGCGGCAGTCTAAAGATACGTTTGATTAATTGATTAAAAAATTGAGTAATCAATAAAATTTTAACAACTGATTAATCAATCATCGGTTAATTATGCCCATCCCTTATATGTATCGAACTCAACTGCTGTTTGTCCCTCCCCCCTCCCTGTTCCTCAAAGATATATCATGTTCTCACACTGTTGGAGGAAAGGCTGAGGAAAGGGGCTTGGACTTTTGAATCACGTTTTTTGGAAACAAAACTTGCTCGAAGGATCTCCTGCCTTTAAGATAACTTCATGTTTACATTTGCAATGCAATCATTAATCTAACAACAAAAAAGAACTTTGTCACTACTCCAGCAAGGTTTCATTTACATTTTATTCTGTCATAACAAGCAGTGGTACCAGTGCGCTGGGAACCAGTGCATGAGTCAGCAAAGTTGCGAGATCTAAAATTATGCAGCTTTAATGTGTGATGACGGGAATCTTGACATATTGTCTTGCCTTTTATTTGTCTGTGTTTAATAGCCCAACTTTGTAAAGACATGGAATGCTACTAACTTTCAGCTACTGTTTTACATATGACCTTTTACATAAAATCATATACCCTGAAACAATAGTATTTCAGTGTTAATAGTTTTTTCTCAGCATTTGACAGAATAAAACAGAGAAATTGTCTGATATGAAAAATTGCAGTGCAGTAAGAATTGCAGATGGGTGCTGGGGGCCACTTTGGAGTCCACATCATATCAGAAAAAATTAAAAACTGATTACCAGTCATCCGTACAAATCTGCAGCTCATAAAACACTGAAAACATTGTTGTGGTAAAAAAATGTGAAACTACACTGAATACAGTATAATGTTGCACATTGTGTGTAAGAACTGCTTTACATTACATATAGTACTGCAGACAGACTTTTTGTTGTCATTTATTGCTCATTATCTCTAATTTTCTAGTTACGCTTTTTAAAAAAAGGTATATTGACCAGTATGCATGTTTCATTATCAGCTGCAGCCCATGCAAATACTGAGTATCAATTTTGTGCTGCATATTAAACAGACATCTCCCAGTGACCGAGGAACATAAACTGTGTGAATGTGAGACATAGCAGACTCATCAAACATTTACATTGTTGGCCACTTATTTGCATTAACATAGGAAACCAGAATGCAAGGCAGTTACTCTCTAGACAATGTCCTTCATTTGTTAGTAGAGACAGGAATGTGCACCAGATTATAATTGTAAATTTCATCATTCTGTGCAGGCAGTTAAAACGTGATTATAGACCCATCCAATGTAGTTTATACTAATGGAACATGTTGTTCAGGTTAGCTAAAAAGACAAGGAGGTGTTGTATGGTTGTTGTAAACCTTACTGCGTAAATGCAAGTGTGTGTTTTAAGACCACCGGCGAGTGATTACGGAGACCTCATTTTTTTGTGTTTTCAAATAGCTCCACAGCACGCTGTAGGTACTTAAATGCGAGGCCACTTAGCTTCCTTTCTCTCTAGTAAAAAAAAAAAGATATCCTCAGGGAGAGAGAGAGAGACAGCATGGTGATGGGGGGAGAAAATAGGAGCAGAGTAATGGAGGAGAGATGAAGCTTGGATGGAGGGAAAGAGGATGATGAGAAGAAGGGAAGTAAGGAGGATTAATTGTTAACTCAGGAGAGCAAGATAACATCAGATGTTTAAAAGCCGCCACAACTAATCCTGTCATTTCTTGGACGAGAATAATGAAAATGGAGAAATGATATCTCACGAAGAAATGGAAACTGAGCTAATCTGTATGCCTGTACTGAGCATATATTTGTGATTGCTAAATGGTCCCAATATTGTTGCACTTTTCTCTGTGATGACGGAAAATGTGCTCTTATTAGAATTAATATAGGAGATCTTTTCTTTACATTTTCTGTTCAGCTGAATGTATTGCGTAATTATGACTAAACGATTACATGCTCAATTGTAACTTAGATTGCATATTTGAATCAGAGTATATTGGCATATAATAAAAAAGTAATCAAAATAGTTTGTTATCAAATGTTAGTATATAATTTCAATTTATAGTCAATTACTGGGAAATCACTTTTAAAAAACAACTAAAAAAGCTTGTCTCTCACAAATTAGACCAAAAATATTAGATTCACATCAATTTTGTTGTTAGTCTGAATTTAAGTTCAGTGATCATATGGTAACAGGAACTTTGATTGTGGAATTTATCTTTATTTTGCATTAAGATGCTGTTTAACAGCCAAGCCTTCACATACGTAGAAGAAAGAATGACAAGGTCCAATTTGTAATGAATGTTATGAAATAAAACGATAGTAAAATAATTATATGGGCTGTATGTGTAGTGTGTTTCTATTCATGTTTACCACTCAAAGCGCTTTGAAACTACATGTCACATTAATCCATACACTCATTGAGCACTTCTTTCTTACGAACTGAATGCTGTTCCTATCACACACATTCACACCCCGTTAGACACATCGGGAGGTAGCGTGGGGTTCAGTGTCTTGCCCAAGGACACTTAGGCATGCAGTCAGGGGAAACCTGGAACTGATCCACCAACTTTCTGGTTGGCGACTGCTCTTCCTTCTGAGCTGCAGCCAGCCGCCCCGACCCAAAAAAATATATAATATATATATTAAAAAGCAGGCAATTTTTTTTTCTTTTTCAACATTGACAGACATTTGACTATACTGTAATACAGAAGTAAACTCAGATTTTATAATAAATCCTGATGGACAACAAAAAAAGCCAAATTGTCTGTGGGAGGAAGAAGAGGAAAGAAAGAGAATAAAAAGACGATTATCATAACTTCCACCTGGGAACCGGTCCTCAACCTTCATCCTGCTTATCGTCTTCGAGGATTGGCCGTCTGCCCGGGAGACTTGGCAGACCTGCTGTTGACCTGAGGAGATTCCCTCAATCCTTCCGTTGCTACCTGGCTTCACTTAAAGTTGCCAGTTTTGCCAGCTTGTTCTACTTCAGCTCAAGAAAGAATTGAATCCGTGATCTTTTAGACCTTACTGTATGTGCAGTTGTCTGTGCGGGCAACTTCTCTGAACTTTTGCCCGGTGATTTCCTTCTGGAGCTGCACAGTTTTCTTCTTTCTTATTAAGTAGCTGCTGTTTTCTGGGGTTTAATATGAATCGTCCTCCTTTCAGGAGGACTGAGAATGAGTTGAATCTGAATGTTGGAAGGTCCACTGCTCATTTACTTGTTTTTGGGAGTGAATGGACAAGGAAAGCCGATGTCCCTTGCCTTTTTTCTGAGAAAAAATAATGTAAAGACAATATGGATGAGGACAGCTTTCTATTCTCTGTTCTGTATTCTTCGCTCACAGGGTTTGGTCTCCAAGCTGGCCAACTTGCTCAAAACCTTTTTATCATTGGCTTGTCCTTCATCCAAATCAAGCTGAAGCAATTTTTTTCCAACAGTATTAGCCTTCACTTCTTGGTCTATAACCTCTAAGGAATGTTTAAACTCTGTCGTTTCCTCTTGACTTCTCTGGAGAAGCTGCTTCTTGCCGTTGCACTGACAGCTTTTCTTTATCTAAGTCTTGTATTGTTGTTGTTCCTGCAGATCCCTCTTCATCAGCACAATCTCTTCTGCCTTTTCTCTCTGTTAACAGCTGCTCCTTCTCCAGTTTTAACATTTCCTGCTGCAGCACAGATTCCAGTTTCTCACTGCTGTTGTTCACCCTCTTTATGTCTTGATTGAGCGTGTCTCTCTTTCTGAAGGGCAATAGCTTTGACTTGTTTGTACAGTTTTCGGAACTTTTTCCAACTGCAGGGTCCTGGCCGCGAGAACTTGTTTTTCCTGAATGAAAACATGTGAACCAGTGATTCTGAAGGTATGAAAAAGTATGATGTACTTTCAGAGGCATATGGAGGGATCTTTGTGGACTTCCTAAGTTTTTTATGAACTCTGTCCTACTTCTTCCTACTTACTCGTCTATCCAAGTAGTTCTCTCTTCCTCTGTGACCCATACCTCCCTTTCTCTCCATCATTCCCACCACCTTATGGCCCTGCAGCATTCCCCTTCCTCCCCTGTCATATCTGTCATGGACGTTCTGAGGCTGGTGTTGCTCTAGGCTTCAAATTTAATTTGGTTTCAATCTGCTGTAATTGCTTTGAGAGAAGGCCGTGTCTACATGTTTTTCCACTTTTATGTCTGCTGGAATACTGGATAGTGTGTGCGTGTGTGCATGGATGAATGCAAGTAAGGTGTGTGCTCATGTGTGCCCATCCGTTTAAATCCTGAACAATTGACTGGCCACACACTGTCAGTGATACACTTTGTCAAACACCAACTGCTGTCACTGGGCTCTCTGGCACTTTAACAATGGTTTTGTCAGACTGAGACACCATGTGCTTTCTCTTTGTAGCAGTAAAGACGGAGGGAGAGAGCAAAAAAAATCTGTTAGACATCATAAAGTATCTGCCTCGTAGCACGTTGTGACCTTTGTCCCAGATAGCTGCCGTGAATGTGAACCGCTTTTCATTAAGCTTTCAGAAATCTTTAAATAAGAGGAAATGCAATCGAAGTAAAGGGCAGAAATGGACAGCAGAACTAAACTTGCCCTTGAACTGAAGACAGAGCTATAGAGCAAGGTAAAAGGATGGTGCGCTAAGCTGGTGGGCTGAGATATTACTAGTTTGGCTCTGGAAAAAAGAAAAGGGGGGGGGGGGAAGAAAGAAGGCAAGAAATCAACTGATTCACTTCTTGTGGATTGCTTTCCCTCGGAAATTATTTTTGTCCTTATCACCTTTAAACCGCTTCTTTTATTTTTTGGTGACAGTTACATGAAACAATTTGAAGACTCTGAAACAAACCAACACACACACACACACACACACACACACACACACACACACACACAATAAAACCAAGTTCTGGGATCCCATTTTGATGAAGTTGTACCTCATGTTCGTATGAGAGATGAAGGACGCACTCCCTTTCCAAGCTTTGCATTTGTCCAGCTGTCCTCTGCTGTGTGTGTGTGTGTGTGTGTCTGCCACTGAATGAGCACAGAGAATACAAATGATTGCAGTTGATTAGCGAGGGCTCTTCTGATGTGATTACAAGTGTAGAGTGTACATTAATCCTGAGTCGAGTTTGTCCCAGTTTGTATATGCGACCAGTAACGACTAAAATTGTGTTTGCTTGACTTTCAATCAAGATTTCCGTGTGAATTTTCATTTAATGCTTTGTTGTTTTTTTTAAATCGGCGTGAACCAAATGAATATATTTATATTTTTTTAATATGCAGCACCGGCGTGTAGGAAGAGGCTCTGCCCTCTGCTGCAGTTGCATCTAGCGGCATTCGTATCTCTGTGCCATTCGTCTCTGCTCCTCTCCACTCAGCCCACAGAGGATGTGGATGAAAGTATGCGCTCACACCGATGCCGGGTGGTGATGTGCTCACTTTCCTTCAAGTGAAATGTTATTACGTTTATCACTCTCTCCAGACTGTGCGTATGCAATTTCTTTTTTTCTCCTTCTGAGTCATGCTTTGGGCCGCTATAGAGGCATGATGAAATTTTATTTATTCTTACAAAACACCACATTAAAGCTTCTTTCTTCTCTCACTCTGCCTCTCTTATTTTTGTCTGGCTGGGTAATGTTAGCGACAGCAAAAAAAGCTGCTCATGTCTGCGACCGTCAGTCAGACAATGGGCAGGGAGCTCGACCCTCGCATGCCACTGAGCCGATCATGACTGTGTCAACAAAGTGCTCTCCGCCTGCACGCTCAGCCTGAGCCCCCTGCTGGCCCTCCAGAATACCTACAAACAGACCTGTGTTGTTCTCTGACCTTTAGTTAAATTTGTGCTGCATAAGTGCATCATCATCTGTCACTAAGAGATAAAGATAGAAACGTTTGCAGTATTTATACTGGAGGAGGTTTAATTTGCAATGTAGTAGTGGCAGTAAATAATCTGTAGTGATGGCCTTCGTTCATGTTCTGGGCTCAGATGACTGCCACTCAGCTACAGAGGCTCCGTTGTTTTAATGAAACGCGTGTTATTTTCAGTTCAGCGTCTCAAAAAGCTTCCCGATTAACACAGAATTAGTTTTTAGTCAGAATTGTTTCATGGAGATACTTAAGTATTCAGTGTCACGTTATGATAGTGGATTTGCGCGTTTGACATTGCATCTGTTCTAATCAAATTTTCATTTTATCCATATAATGAAATGAAAAATAGCTTTATTAGTACACAAGAGCTTCCAACAGAGGTCAATTAACTCCAGTGAAACTCTGAAGATGTACAATAAGAGAGTGTAGCTGCTTCAGGCACGACTGTATTGTCCCAAAGTAAAGACAGCTGGGTTTTTTTTGTCCCAGTGATGTTCAGCACAATGCTGGTAATCTACTGTGAGTATACGCCGTTTCTCTGGGTCTTTGTGCAGTGTCGAAAAGCTGGTGTTTGATTTCCAAAAGCTGTTGAGTTGCTGCTGCTGTGGGTAAGTGACAGCTTGCATCCTCCAGATCCAGTCTCTTTGGAAACACCAAAGTGGAATCGGGAGTGTGCTGGGAAATGCAGAAGAAAATGTTAACATTTCTGTTGTGCTGGAGGAAGATTATGGGATAGAAACAAAGGCGGGGATTATTTGAGAACATGCTACAATAGCGCTACATGTATAGCGGTTGCAAACCAGCCTGCCACAGGGTGTTTCGGGTCTCAGAACAAAGCCTTGGTCTCCCACCCATCCAAGCAGATCCTCTGTTAGAGTTTGCTAATAAGGACTACAATACCCAGATTCCAGCAATGAACCAACCAGGGACCTGGAATTAAAGGTCATTATTCCATCTTATTATGGACTTCTCATTGTTTAGAGGCTCTGAAGAGGAGCATTTATTCCAACATTGTGTGGCTGGATCTTCAAATGGCCATTCCACTGAAAAGAACATATTATAATTCAAGCAATTAAAACAAGTCACAAGTTTTCAAGCTTGTTCTCATTCCATCATCATTTCTGTCTCCTCTCTGAAGTCAACGGAACAGTTTAGAAGTTGGCTTGTAACTATGTTGCTAGAATTAATACGGCATCAGGACGGGGAAGTTTGAGGGCAGTAAACTGAGACAGATGGAGAGAAATGGAGTACAGCATATGATGGTGGGATAAAACAGCCGGGCGAAGAGGGAAGATAAAAGGGCTGGTGGTGCTGCTGGGGGATGGTGGCGGCGAGGGTGCGAGGCAAAGTGAAAGTGAGTTTGTCTGTGATGTTTTAAAATTCTGGAGTGGAAAGTCCCTCCATCTGTTATTGTGGGACGGTTCTGACTCAGTGATTTCTATGATTGGCCTTAATCCCGGCCGAGTGGAGAAGACAGAATGAAGAGCTTAAAGCAGACTGCTCTCACTCTGACAGGCTCGACTGGCTGCCGCCGCTCCTGCTCGCTGCCATATTCTGTCTGCTGCCCCCTAATGGAGTAACTCCTACAAGACATTGCATCGCTCTGCACCGGTGCAGCCTTTTGAGCAGCTTTTAAGGCCATCAGAAAGGCTTTCGATCTAGCATGAAATAATCAGCAACTGCAAGTCATTGTGGTTTCCAGTCAAATTCAAAATCTTCTTGCATTTTCAGTGATAAATGTGTCCTCAAATGTCCTCATATATGTCTTCTAACCAGATAAAAAAAGATTAATAAATCAATAAAGAGGACGTTACTCCTTCTGATTTCATGAATGTCCTTTGCGAAAGAAAAAGTGTAGCTTTCCAGTGATGATGTCTCTGGATCTTTTGTACATTGTCAGAACGACCCTTATGAAATAGTTCTATATTTAGACATCTTTTTTAGGGAGCTTAGTGGCTTGCCATTGTGTTTCTTATTGTTCGCAGAAGCCAATGATTGCAAAATTTACTAAAGGTCTTTCTTTGCCACATTAGTCGCTCTGAGAAGGTTAGGTGGCCCCGGCAGAGTCATTTCACAGTCTTTTGGTCCCCAAGGTGAATCAGGCATTCCCAGAAACTGAGCGAAGGGGGTCCATTTGGAAAATGTTGAGTACCTTATTCAAAGCTGCAATCACATGTACAGTGCGCGCTGTGTTTTCTCAAGTATCCTCTCACTCAAACACCCACATTGTTGAGCTGTAATAAAAAGTCCCTGCAGATCACACAGGCGACAATGTGGTGTGTCGAGTGCCCTTTAAGTTAATGCTCAGTGAAAAAGCCTAACAGGCTACAGCAATCAGACAGGCAGGCCAGTGTTGAGTTGGCGCTCACCACAGCGTGTCGCCGTCCGTCCCTGGTGTGCTGTCATTCCCTTAGAAATAACATGACTTTGACTGATTAAACCGCTCCCCTCTGGAACAGAGCAAACTCAACAGTTATGAATATTAAAGATCCTAATCGTCTCACACTGAGCTCTTCTCGTTATTTTTTATGTTTTTCTGCTGTCATCTTGCTCTGTGAGTTCACAGCGAGGGTGCATGACTTCTCAGTGACACGTTTCTTTGGCCGCGGAGACATAGCCGAGGTGCAGCTTGCTCTGTCATCCACACTGTTACGTACAGCGATCACGTGCATGACAGACTCCACTGCGAGATGTTTAAGTTTGTCCATTTTGTGGCAGCACTTCACGCACTGCCATCCATTACAGAATTGTGTGTATGGTTCTTGACCTCGCCAGAAGACTGTGTGACAAATGGCCCAACATATGATGCATTGGGCGTCAAGGTTACGATGGCAGTAACATTAAAGCTTCATGTTGATGTAGTCGACTTCTGGTGCATTTGTGTCTGTGTTCTGTAGTGTTATTTTCTGTGTTGTGTGGGCCTGTGTGGAGCTTATCTGTGCTGTTCTGTTCTGATCTCACTATGCTCATCCAGTACTCTAAGCTGCTTGGGCTCCAGCCACCAGCATAGATGATATATCCCTGTCCCCCTCCTTCCCACATCTCTCCCTCTGATTCATTGGCTGTTTGTCTTGCCAATCCATTTGGGCCAACACAGAAGAGGGAAAGATGCATGAAGACACATGACTATTTTGGAGCAGGAGGGCCACATTAGGCTGCTGTGGAAGAGATAGGGTCCCAGAGAAATGGTGGCCCAACAGGGTGAGATAGTTGGCTCGGAAGAAGCAGCTGGAGAAACACGGTACTTAAAAAAAACAAAATGTGCCGACCACTTAATGGATTCTCAAAAAGGCAAGGGCCTGCTAGATTACTGATGGACAATGCTAGCAAAATATTAAGCAAAAGTCGTTTTACATACTTAAAGGAGCCATACCTGATGTTATTTTAATCTTTCTAAGAAAAATGGTTTCTACATGGTATATTACAGTATGTGGTAAAAGGGGTAAGTCCATAAAAATAAATTACTCATTGATGCGCATATGTATGAGTCCAGGACATTTTAGTTAGCGTAAACGGCTAGTTTTTAGCTTTGGTGTGATGCTCTTCCTCTGCCAATGGGGTTAACTTCTGTAACTTTCGTGTTCCGATCAGCCAGTTAACCCCATTGGCCCGAGAAAGAGGGTCACGCCAAACTAGCCACTTTCGCTAACTAAAATGGCCTGGCTTAATATCAGGTATATCTCCTTTAACAAAAATTTAGTTAATATTAATTTGGTTATAATAATCACTTATATCCACTGTTGTGACAGAGTAAAAATCATATTGTGAACAATAATTTTTTAACTCCTTTTTTCCCACCCAAATTGTAGTGTAGTGGTGATAATTGATTTTAAAAAGAAATATTACCCGAGTGGTGCTGCTTGCTGCTCTTTTAGCAAGGCTGTCCCTATTTAACAAAATGTCACACAATTACCTTTCATGATGTACTCTTAAATAATCTTTTTTGTAAGGTAATTAGAGCTTTATTTCATTGTTTCAGGTGGATGTTGTTTAATTAGAAACAGAATGAATTTTTATCGTTATTGCTCATGGTTTTGGTGATTTAAATCATAATGTGGTCTACTTTTTCTACTGTAATGAGCCACAAATTAGCTACAGATAAGCATATTTTGAATTATACATAACTATTTCAGTATATTATATCACTCAGAGCTTGATGTGCCTGGTGTATGTGTTGAAATTAGTCCGGCAGTGTAGTCTCGTTGTGACTATAAGTAGGAGGTACTGCTCAGACGAAGTGGGGGGGGCTCTTAATGGAAAAAAGGATAGCTTTTGTTATAATGACAGTTTATGTGTTGAGTGTTTTTTGTAGATAAAAAGTCTGCCATGAGAGGGGAAGGGCTTTTTCGCTCTGAATGAGCTCCCTCTGTAGCAGGGTGTCGAAATAGGGTTAGTCATTTCAGAGCCCTGGGATTTTGAGGCCAATAGCACTATTCTGGGACAAAATAAGATCGCCCCCTAGAGGCCTGGGGAAACCTAGATACCAAGGCACGAGATGAGTGGATGGAGGGATGCACTGTAGGGAAGGAAAACTCTAAGGCTCCTGTGTGTTTTTCTGTGTGACTTCCTTTATAAGAACTCATGCATTTAGTAAGTTTCTTTAGGGACATGGCAAAGCTTAATAATTGTAAATTAGGTCAGACAGTTAAAGTACATTTTATGAAAATACCAAAGAGTGTGTTTAACAGAAATAGTATGAAGTAGAAAATATAACTGTAACATGTTTTCTTAAGCTGATCGCTTGTTTGTAGAATCCATTTTTTAAGAGATCAAATGGAGTTGGACAGCTAACATTAAAGCTCTTGTTGGCTATCCCTGTATTCATTATTCAGCAGTTAGAATAATGAGATTGTTCATTCACTGTGCAACATTTGCATTTGCAAGCTGTTGCTGTGAACCAAAAACATGCAGGAAATAGGAGACAGGCCTCCTTAGACCACAAAACTAAAACAAAGCCATCAGAGAGAGATGGGAGACAGTTTGGTACATATGAGGAAAAAAACAGGAAAACATTATTGTGCTTGCCAGTGTAATTTTGAGTCTGGATATCAGGGGAAGAGAAAGGTGGTAGATGATGACAGCATCATTTTCATGGTTAAAACAATAACAATAAAATCCTCTTTCACAGCATCCAGCCATATGGTGCACTCTCTCCAGGAGGCCAATGTATCTTTATTCATGGTTACGTTGACGAGCGAACAGAGGGCTGCCATAAGAAAATGGAAGCCAGGAACATCATCATCTCAAAATGTCATATCTGGAACAATATTCTTTGGACCACTTATTGATCTGTATCCCACTCTCAGATATAAATATAAATATAAAAATCCCAAAGAGAACTTTGATGGAAGATCGGAAGATCAGAAGGGTAATTTTCCATGAACGTGTAAAACTGTATTAAAGGATGGTCATTCTTGACCTTCAGTTGGCACAAGGTCAGTCATATCTATTTAAGGTTTGACAGAAAGTAGGAATGGCATGAGTTCTGAAGTGTACAGGGATTGCTCGCATTCGGCCAAATGCAGCATAGTTGCTCGTGCAGCCCCTGTATGCAGATGAACAATGATTCAACGCTGTTTTTCCACCCAGACATTTTTGCAGGCAAGGAAAATGACTTCGCTACAGTGGTGGCATCTGAAATCAGTTTAAGCTGTATTTTTGCCTGCAGAAAACAGAACTAAAAACAGAAATGAATGGCACTAAATGTCTGGCAAAACAAAATAGCAAAACCATTGTTTCCTGAGGGGTCTAGACTTCAGGTTGTCATTGTGTGGAGCAGAATCAAGTCTTTAAAAAAAGAAATCAAGTTTGAACTCGAAGACCATATTCATCAAATAGTAATGTGAATCTTTGTCACATAACAGCTACAATTAAAAAAAACTGTCTGTGTCTAACTTTTTCTTGACCTAAAAGTACACTTCAGTAAATCATAGCAGCTTTAAATGTCAGTACACGGCACTTTCATTCAAGCTATTGGCAGCACTTTCTGATCCTATTTTATTTAATCTGTAATTTTGATGTTGTTTATCCTCTGACAAAGGGACATAACATTCAGTTTCATATTTGCTGTTCTCACAAAAGGTCCTTTTATATATTTATATGGATGATGAATTCATATTTAGATAGCAAAAAAATGCCCAAAAAAGTGTGTTTCCAAAACGCTAAAACTAAGACTGATATTGCTACAGACTTTGTAGACATATTTGACATTCATATACAAATTATTTACAAGTAATGGTGGTTTTTGTATCATTAATGAGTCAAACCATGAACCTTCGACAACATTATATCGGCATGTGACTCGGCAGGGAAAACTGAAGATAGCTTACCTGCAAATGTTAACATCAATTTTTAGCTTTGAAAGTTATTCTCCCCAACTTTTTTCAGAACACAAAATGAGATTTCATAACCTTTGTCTTCCTGTTGGCTGGTCTGGTTTTCTGTCTTTCTGTCACCTTTAAACACCTGCAACTACAGACCATACGAAATGCAAATCCATGTCCTACATGTGCTTCAGAGACTGATGTCGTTGTTTCTGTGTTTTCTTGTAGAAACTGGCGAGAGAGGCCGAGCAGCTTCAGAAGGAGCATGTATGGCAAGACGGTGTGACGGTAAAGTAGGACACCCGCTCCTCTCCCTCCCTTCCAGGATGACTCGTTTTTCCCTTTTCTTTTCTAGACAAACTAGTTTATCTTCCCATCGCCGGCCTTTTCCCATCTGTTTTCAACTCGCCCTGAAAATAGCAACTTTATTTTTAAGCCTTTAATGACAATGTGATCAGCATCACAGAGACTAATGTGAAAACTAGTGCAAAATCAATGAAAGTCCTACGTTTATCCACTCACAAGGAAACAACTTTCTTTTGGGGATTGTTGTTCTTATGATATTTACCATTATCTTAGAGATTCAGCTTGTTTTACTATATATATGCCATAGCAATCAGATTTTTACATTTCCATGAAGCTGACCTTTAAAACAATAGGGATCTGCTCTTGTAACCTAAAAAAGAAAAGAAAATGGCATTACTCTGGCTTGTGTGCCTCTGAGTCGGCATTCTCCTGTGACTGTCAAATTTGTAAACCTTTAAATGCCCCTCTAACATGCACACCAACACATGCACAGAAATACACAGTAAAGCGAAAAACAAATGCACTCCATGGAAGCTGGTGACATTTTCAAGATATTTGATAAAGCAAACACTTGACCTCTCTGAGACTGTGCCTACTAATAAAGGCGATCGGCTGAAACAACACATGGAATTGATATTGTGCGCCAGCATTTGTCACACTTTCAAATATAATGAGAATCTGTGGTTCTGCTTCAGTGGAACATCTGCCATCATGGCTCTTTGTTTGAGGTGCAGGGTACAACAGTGCCAATATCTTACAGAACTTTCTAATGAAGCCTACAAAAACATTTCAAAAGATCTCCAACTTGATGCAGCTTGATATTCTTTTGTTTCTAAAGCCAACAAGCAAAAAATACAAACCAGCTAAAAAAAACCAAACAACAGTGCTACTTATGCTTAACACAAAAAAATAGCTGAATTTGTATTTGGTAAACTATTTTTCCCCTTTGATAACAGCTGGTGCTTATATACGTTTTTGGGAAAGTTGGATCAGTCACCTTTAAAATGAGGGATAACTTGCAAGGATTGTTCTTCTGTGAAATGACGACAGGGCAGAACGTGTGACTATGCAGCCGCAGCAACCCTTCCTCATGCTGGTCATCACCCTGGTCACATTTTGTTGTGAGATGGCATCCCATCTGTTCACCTGCGTGGCTGTGCTGGCCATGGTAGCACATACAGCATGTACAAATGTTCTGTTGGGCTGATGTTTAGATGGTAACTTATTTTGTCCTCTCCACTCCCAAATTCTGGAGGTAGCGTGAGGCTGACTGTGGGGGGAGGCTTTGTCTTCCTGGAGGATGGAGTTTGGTCCAAGATACTGGAAATAATTGACTCACCATTGGCTCAAAATCTCATTCCAAAATGTGTATCAGCTGCTATGAGGTGCCAGTTGTGCATCTGTGACTGGCACCAACCTGGCAGCACTTGAATCTGAAAACAAGAGTGAACACCAACAGGAGAATATTAAATAGGATTTCGGCCCAGTTTTGGGGAGAGGGGAGATGGGGGGTGGGGGGTGTGCTACACATGTTTAGCGGTGTTGCTCATTTCACAGACGCACAATCCTTACATGTTATACCCTGTTACAAAGCTTTCTAAAATAAATTCATCTTCCCCACAAAAGTTTGAAATATTTTAACATTTATTTCACACCATGTTGAGAATAATTTTCTGCATCTTTCTTGACAAACTTGACAAACTGCTGTATTTGTAGGACAAAAAAATCTACAAATTGATGGCAGCAATACACCTTTAAAGAATTAGTATAGAAGCATAATAACCACTATGTTACAGCACTTTTTACTTCTTATTTACACTTCTAATTATTTGGAAATGGAACAAACTGATTATTGATGTTTGACCAGAGGAATCTGTTTACGTTCTTGTCAAATCCAAGATTTCAGCTGCACAACAGTCTCTGGTTGTCATCTGATTCTCCTCCTGATACATTTAGGCCTACACCAAAAGATGGATCTGACCTGAAGGTTGGTCAGTTTGTCAAACATACTCTGTTTAATAAGTCACACTGTTCTAAGTCATACAAAATGAAGCCTGGCATTGATCTGTGGTTATAGCCACAGACTTAAGAGAAAAACTGACTTTTCTCTTGATGCAATGATATTCTTCCACAAAATTTCATCATATGCGTCTCCCTCAGTGTACCATCACAAACACTGGTTATTGGAGCTTTTATTGATAGCTGCCCGGATAGCTATTTCTTATCTGTGCCACCTAGAGCCAGAAGTTTTTGAGGCATTTTTCTGAAAAGCAGTTAAAATGAGTATTTGTGGCCACAGAACATATTCACTATCTTCCACTGAGTTTGCTCCAGATAACTTGGTGGCGTTTCTGTACAGAGCTGATATATGACTTCATCTTTGTATAATAGTTTAACATTTCTGGAAGCAGGCCCAAGCCTATGTGACTATATTGATTATGGGAGACTTGCAATATCTCTGCTGTTTTACAGGTCTTACAGGTCACAAGTTTCAGCCTTAGCCTCTAAACACTGATTTCCCTCAGACTCCCACAATCTTTTTACAATTTTATGTGCTGTACATGTTGACAGGTGGAAGTTTATTCCCAACCTTTTGTTGATTTTTTTTAATTTCATTATTGATTCTCTGAAATGCAGTGAGCCACAAGCCAAAAATACTAAGCCTCTAATGGTCACTAAACTGTGTTACTTTAAATTCCACAAACTTTTCTGTCTTCTTTGCCTACTTTCAATCTTTTTTTAGGATGTTGCGCACATCAGATCCTAGGTGTTTTATCAGTATTTTCTAAATGCAGTGAAATTATTCAATGAAGACACTGAAATAATTTAAATCCTAGTTGTGTCTGTGAAATAAAAACGAGTCAAGCATATTAACAAATAATAAACTAGTTAATTTTCCAGAGCTGGGATTGTAAAATGATGCATTTCAGCAGATTTTGTGTGAATGGGTCATTAAGAAATGCATTTTAAAGCAGTATAGAACCTAAGCAGGAAAGAAGCAGTATGTGAACACATCATTTACATGAGAAGAACTTTGTATGTTTAAATGTGGAAAAACCATCAAAAGAAACTTGGATGAAACAGAAAAATGTTTTTCAAAAAACTGAACAATCTCGTGTCAGTCACTGAAAACTAATAATACTTGCAAGAAGAAATACTAGTCTTTAATACCGATCCATTTTTCCAGAAAATATTTTATTTACTGAGATTTTCGTCCGTTAAATGATTGACATAAAAAATATACCTTTTGTTTTTGTTTAAGTGAACAGCATTTATCAAAGTTTGTTGTTTAAAAAGTAAACCATTTCCACTACTGTATTTCCGTCTTCACGATTATATATATTTACATATACATGTAAAAATAAGTATATACACATTAGACACATTCCCTGCTGTCATATCCTCTGTCTCCAGGGAGACAAGCTCACTGTCATAGTACACTTCCCACAAATGGATTTTTAACCCCATGCCTCCTGGGGAATATTTGAGAAAAGGCTTTAACTGATTTAAAGCGAATAATTATGAGCCCTACTTCCCTGCAAAGTCCAGTTTTTTTCATGGTTGCTTACACTCTGAAGCTGTAGTCTTGTGGGCTGCATCCGTCCCTCTCACCCTGCTGGTTGAAGCGAGGGGGATGGGGTGCGGTGCATGCGGCTGTCCCTTCATCTTAGGCCTGAGGGGGGGGTTGATGCCTGCCTCTCTCCGCCTAGCTCGGATGCACCTCAATCGGATGTGTAGCCATGCAGGAAGTGGAGCCCGGGTCACAGTCCCCACACACAGCACACCTGTTCACATGTAGCTGCATCCAACATAGCATCAATACCCCCTCAAGTGGAAAAGCCAGCACTCTCTTTAATCCGCCCCTCCCTCACCGAAACCTCCCTCTTGCTGCTTCTGCTGTTTCGCTTTTTTCCTCTTACATTTCAAACTCTTCTTGTCCAGTCTCTTTCTTCATCCTCACCCTCACTCCTCCACTCTTCCTCCACATTCATATACCCTTTTCATATCTGTATGTGAGTTTAATCAGGCATGAAAACAGTTGGAATAAACCATATTATAGCAAATACTGCAAATGAATCTCAATAGTGCTTCTCTATTAATAATGTATTGAGCTGATTTCATTTGCCTTTATAATTAGACCAGGTAATGAATCTCAGCAGGAGCAACTTTGAAACCATAAAAAAAGAAATCACAAAAAGGGGGTGGTGTGGGGGGAGGAATCGGTGGGGTGGTTAGATATGCAACATCCTTGGAGGAAGATTTTTCCTGTTTGTAGATTTTGTGCGTTTTCTAATTTCTGTTTGGCTGAACACTCTGCTGACTGACACTCTAATTAGATTAGGGCTTCGTGCTCTTTGGGCATATTAGTGGAAATGCATTGCATCTTAAACTAGCGGGTGGAGCAGTCTGTCAAATGGAGAGAAAAGGTGTTTATGCATGAGAGACGGTGTGTTTTGATAAACTTTGTGTGTGTGTGTGTGTGTGTCTGTGCTGGTTTGGATTGGAAAAGCAACGGCTGGTGTTTGTGATTGTCGGCGAGCAGGTATTTTAATTGCATATGTTTATTAACGGCAGTTCTTTACCTGGCCCGGCCCATCTGCTCGCTTCACCATGGCGACGTCATCGGAGCTCAATGACACGCCTGTTCCTCATAGCGGCTCCCATCACAGCTGTTACTGCAGCGAAGGGAAGATCTCGCCCCTTTTTCTCTTTTTCTTACTCACACACACACATTCAAGCATTTTCGGAGCCAGCGTCTGACCATCCTGACTGCTGGACATTATGGATGTCAAAATGTTGATCGTAACAACTGTTGAGATGGTCGTTCAGGGTTTTAAAACCATTGAAATGAAATGGTGTGTGAAATAGACATTAAAGTGTTGGATTGCCACTGATTTCTCAAGGTCAGGCGTCCATCCCTTTGTGACACTCGGTTGGCAGTAGAGCCATCCCAAGGCGGCACAGTCATTTCACTTCTGGTTTTGCGATTCTCAAAGGAACAAAGGAGAAGCGGCAATGTTAGAGCCAAAATTCACAACCTTCTTTATTTTGTTAACTGGATATTGGCAGGCAGAGAGCCGAACACTGTGATGAGCATCCACATGAAACTTTTTTCTTTTACAAAATCAGTTTTTGAGACAATCTGCAGCTCTGGCCAATGTTAAATGTCACCAACATGCAGTTTTGCATGTTATTTATTTAAAACGCTTTTCTGGAACATGCATTTCTCTTGGTGACTGGATTAACTGAGTATCTGAAAATAGCTTTTCTTCCAGAGCCCCCCATATTATGGTACCAGTGTAGGTTCCTTTTGAAGGTGCCCACATCAAAAATAGTTTGTAAAGTAGCTTGACTTGATGGTAAGACTATAGAAGGAAGACATTAAAACATTACCAATCCACTAGAAAAGCTGTTCAGTCACATGAGACAAAATATTACTGAGTGCTAAATATATTAGTTTGTTGAATTGTTTTGTACTTATACAGAATAATCTTTTAAAAGTCCCCTGCTTCACAAGAATCAAATAATAATTATAAAGTAAACAACTATTGACAAACATTGTGTTTTTAAGGCCAATTGAAAAAGGAAAAAATAAGAAAAAATACCAAATAAAAGGAGTAGATTTGCTAAATTCACTGACTAAAAAAATATTCTCTTAAAGATGGAGCAGGTTTGGCTGATGATTCAGATGTTGGTAACATACCAGATCCAAACTTGCGTGAGCCTCTGCTCACCCATCCTCCATCACTCAGCTCAGTCCTGCTCCGACATGTCGCCTGCAAACATTTAGGACTCATGAAATACAGCTGTCTTATTCATTTAAAATAGGCCAACCACCCACAGGAGCTGCTGCTTTCATACGTCACCAGCCGCCCCTAGGTGTCCTGTATCCATGTCCCGTCAATTTAAAATGAGGAAGATCCGTCCATCGTCTATATCTGCTCATTCCAGCACAGAGTTGCAGGCAGGAGCCAGATAGGTCACCAGATCATAACAGGTCCAACGCAGAGAGACGAACCACTCACACTCGCTTCTAGGGAGAATTTAGAAATGCCAGGTTTTGTTTTTTATTTTGGCTGATTGTTACGTATGTTCCTCAGCAGATGAAGGAGACCAAAAGCAGAGCTGTAAAGCCGACTTGTCACCCAATAACTCCAAAGCAGTGCTAACTATAGCCTATAAATTGGATATTGGATATTGGCCATGCCTGCTTAAACAGACACAATTTGAGAGTGAAGCGCTGACAGCCGCTGTCAGATAGCTTTGAAATGATTGTGGCTTTAAATATGTTTTGGTTCATTTTTTCCCTGAGCTAGTGACTTGCAGACATCCCAGGTTTTAGGCAAAGTTTTGATCATCCTGAAACACCAAAATGGTGCCACTTTTTCTGAGTATGTCGCAGAGACTTCCTTAAAACCGACCACGATTGTGAATTTCCAAAATAAAAGATTCTGTCTTGTCCACATTATTCTCAGACTGACATGATCAACATTTTATATAATGATGATTATGATGATTATATATAATACATAATCATCAGCCACTCCAGACACCCATCACGTCGAGGCTGCCGATGATGACCACTGTCACGCTGCTGAGGAGTGGCCGACATGAAGTGCAACACACTGACATGGCACCGAGACACAAGAATGGGTGAAAGACAGGATGGAGAGATTGTGGAGATTGGAGGAAGACACGTCCTCTCATTCTGATTGTGATGTGGCAGCTGCTGTATGTTGGAAATGCATTAGTGCTAATAGCTGTGCCATTAGGAGAGAGAGGGGCACTCTGTTGATGGGTTGCCATGATGAAACCAGGGAGAGCGTAAGGCAGAGAGAGCTACAGAGGGAAAGAGACGTGTAAGTGAGAAAGCAAGTGAGTGAAGGAAGAAGGTATAAGAGATGAAGAAAACGGGAAACAGAGATGGAGCCATCTTCCAGGCCATTTACTGCAATCATCACTCCCTAATCAATCAAGCCTTTCATCATAGGACAACACAGTCTCCCCTTTTCTTTCTCTTCTTCTCTCTCTGCCTCTTTCCTCGACTCCTCTCAGCCACCCACTCTCATACATAACACAGTGGTGTTCTTGTGACCTCTTCTGGCTTGCTACACGTGTGTGTTCAGCAGGACCCTTGTACTCAAACACCTACAAATGATATTCAGCAGAGCATATTGTAGCCTACAGTGACCTTTTTGCTTTTGCTAAAATAAGATACTGTACATTTTCTTGTATAGTAGAAACATTTGGTATCCTGGTTTCAACCGGAATAGTTGCTCTTAAATCACAGTTGATCCCCAAGGAGGTGTAGCATGACCTGGGTTGCAAGGGTTTGTTCACTTGATTTAGTTCGGCTCCTCTCATAATGATTATTTGACATAATTGGCCCTTCAGAGGAAATGAGTGAGGATCATTGTGGAAACTCTCAGCCCAGTCTTCAAAACTACCTGCTCCATTAGCCAGAAAATCCATTAATCTTATAAAGGCTGCCATAGATGGGTTCAGATTCAGATTCTGTTCAAATAGTCAGAAATGAAGGGGTACAGTACCTCACTCTCACTCTGGCTTTTACGTCTCTCTGTTCATATATATTTTAATTTCTTCTTTAGTTTTCAAAAACTGTTTCATAGCCTGTCTTCATCTCACACAGCATTAAGTACGTCATGGAGCAATTGGCCATTTATGCAGGCACGTGCATTATACATATGTGGATGAATAGGTTTTTTTTTCAGTTAAATTTTGTCATTTGTGCTTCTGTCTACAGTCATTAAATGAGATGAAACCAACATGAAATAGGTTTATCTGTATCTTAATGTGTACATTTGTATTGTGATGAAATAGAGAGAGTGAAATCCCAGAAATAACAAATGTGTGTGTTTTCTTATAAAATTCACATCCTCTTGACCTTATTTTACCAGTACTAGCCTATATGAACTGGGTTCATTCCTCTTTTAAAAATCTGAATTCAAATGCTTTTAAACATATGTATGTATTAGGGATGGGCATGATTAATCGATGATCGATTAATCGATCGTAAAGATTTTAATCAATAACAATATATTTTAATCAATTAATCGAATGCATCTTTAGACTGGTGCTGAAGTTGTGTGTCAGTGCATATTTTCCAGTGTAACTATGAAATGAATCCCATTTTACTGACACAACAGTCATTCATCTTTTAATAAAAATCTGAAGAAGGAAACACACTAGTTTTTTTAATTTATTTTATTTTTTACAGTTTCATTTCATTTAAATATAGGCTACAAATATTGGATTCTAACATAGAAATATTAGTGATTAATTGATAATCGATTGATAATCCTCCTGATAATCGACTAAGACAATTTACCAAATGCCATCCCTTTGACCAAACCGTGTTTGCACTGCATACATCAAAAATACAGAAGGATCTTTGCAGTAGTGGACTGCGAGAGATGGCTAGAATATAGCCATGAGTCCTTTTTTAAATGCATATTTCAAGCCCTGATAAGCGTTGCCACATTGTTTAATCACAAATAAACTCTATCTGTTTTTGTTATGAGCATTTTTTCCACTCCCTTGTGGCTGTGCTTAGATGAGCACGTAATGGAACTCGTATTCAGTGTTATCACTGACTCCTGAGCCATGGAACAGAGTTCCATCTGCTCGCCTTTGCAATGGAGGAAATGAGGAGGACTATATGGAGAGAAATTCCTGTACAGTATTCAATTTAGCTACATTCAAAATGGGATTGATTCCCTGTCAAATGTATCTGATTATGTAAATACAGCTGAACCTGCAGGTATTTAATTCTGAGACGCATACAGTCAAAAGTGAACACGTCAGCTAGCATTAAAGGATGTAAATAATAATTTCTCTGTAAACTTAATTTGAATGCAGCATCTTTTTCCTCTTTATAACTCCTGATGTCTCCCTTCTTATTCGAACAACTGCTTCCAACATTAGCCAGACGTTTGGTTGCTGAGGTGAGCCAACATTTTTGGTAATTTCGGCATCTTGTTTGATTTCATAGACATGCACAATAGGTTAACTCGTCGCTCAGAATTCTACCTAGGAGGGAGTGTGAGTGAATGCGTGTTTGTCTCTCTGTGTTAGCAACCTGTCCAGTGTGTACCTGGCCTCTTACCTCCCAATTGCTGGAATAGAATTCAGCCCCCCGCGACCCTGAATTGGATTAAGGGCAGAAAATGAATATTGTAAACCACTGTAATTTGTTGCTCTCCAAAACAGACATTTTGAAATTTTCTCCTTCACCTGTCATATAAAACTTCTGGTTGTGTGCTCTTAAGCTGAGGAAAGCGACAAAAATAAGCAGTATCAGAGTTAAGGAGTAGTTCATGAGGAAAGCAGAGGTCAAAAAGAACACGGAAAAAGTACAGGTGTGGCAAATGTAAGAAGGACCTGCTACCAGGTGGGAGTGTCTGGAAAGTGGCCCCCATGTCTAAATCCCACTAATCGATCCTCTTGCCTCACAGGAGATGGGAATCAATAGTCAGAGAAATTCAGTGAGCAACGTTGCAGGCCCTGATTTTTTTTTCCATGTCACCACATGGCCAACACCCATGAAATGATATTTTTTTAAGTAGAAACCTGCTGCTTCTTGACCCCTGTGGTTGGAGCCAAATCATAAAAACAAACATACATACACAAGACATAGTCTTGTAAGTACTCTAGATGCACTCTTTCTATGTAAATATTTCATTATTTCTAGAGAGAGAGAAAAAAATGGAAAATTAATGGATCACTCCGTACTTTAGGACGGTCTGCTACTTACTAAGATAATAGCACCATGGTCCATGTTTGTGTTTTTCCAAATCGTAAAAATAGATTGTAGCGGACCGTTTTACAATATGGAGTAAATTCGCCCTTTTGCAATGGCGCATGGTAATGACATAATCGTTGTGGCAGGTAAGCGCAAGAGGCTTGAAAGGACCCCGGAATAACAACAACAAAGGAAGTACAAGCTGCTTCCAGGTCACAGTGGGATCGGACTAGCATTTGCTAACATCACATTGGTAAAATGAAGGAGTTTTGTGGCAGATAATGCCTTATTTAGAGGCAGAGCGGCAATTGCCCCGATCGCTCCCATTATATGAATAAATACTGGCCGCGTGTGGACATAAATATCTTCCCAAGTAGTTCAAGTTGCGCTACAACTGTCTGGGTGAGTAAATGATTGTATAGCATCCTACAACATAGGTACAGGTTTAAAATACCAAATTTCCCCTTTAACTTCAGCACAGTCCTTTACCATCTTATTCTGTCCTAATTTAAAGGCAAGTTTTCTGAGGTTTCTCTCCACATTGAGTCCACCAAGATGTTCCAGGGAAGTTGAAAGATGCTTCTGCTCTGGTCTCAGAGAGATAGCTGTTGACATTTCACAGGTTTTTTTCATACGTTATCCACCTGTTGTTCTTGGTGCCTGCTTACAGACGTCTCAGGTTTCCCTTGGTCATTTGAATTTACAAATCATTGTGAAGGACAGCAAGGCATCTGATGGAAATGATTACGGGTCGAAAATAACAGGTTTCCTTTGGCTGGTTCTGATTGTTGATTGGGCACTCACAGTCAGCCTGAAGAGAGGAGGTGGTGACTTTTCAGGCCTCTTTTAAACTAGCAGTGGTAAAATGGCTGTAAGATCTCGGTTATATGAAAATCTGAATTCAGCCCTTTAAGAAAAGTGGAACCTGGAAACATTTTTCTCAGATAAGAGGGCCACTGGTGCCACGGCAAGCTGCAGTGTGATTGGACGTGGAGGACTAAACATAGCAACAGATTGCGATTGCTCACCTCAGCTATAAACCCTGTAAAATTTTCAGGCTGGATAATAATTGAATTTGCTTCATCAATTCCCTCTGGAATCCAGTGATAGTGTTAATATTACCATGGCCTGTTATCTTATTTGTCTTTATTTGCCGTTGCAGCACCTTTTCCCTGCTAACCCTGTGTCGATCAGATTGGGGGCTTGTTTTGGGAGATGTTGGCATGCCTGTGTTATGTTGGATAGGCTTTTTATCTGCCGTTGTGTCCATGCAGGGTGGAGATGCTATCAGCACTAAAACCTGCTCCTCAATGGAGCCCTGTCAGCCAACAATGGAGAACAGCATTACCCAGAGTGCAGCAGGACAAAGCCGTCTTCCCTTATCTCAGGATTGGAATATTCACAGACAGATTTAACTGCTTCTACCAAGGGAAAGTGTCAGGCTCTGAAAGACAGAGACAACACAGCGGTGGTGGGAAACAGACAGCAATAAGAGGGGGAGAGAAAACATAAGACCAGCCTGATGTTAGTAAAGAAAGACAGGAATTGTAGATTTATGCATACATTGGGACATGGGGTAAAATTGTGGCATTTATAACCCTATTTCTGAAATTATATAATTCATTTCATAATAATCAAGACTTCTGTCCTCACTTTCTCTGCCTCTCATCACTCACTTCTCACATCTCCTGGTCTGGTGCTCATCTTGAGAGTCTTTGAAGTGAGTGCGCAGTGAGATGGCACAGTCTGCAGAGTGGCAAGACACTGATGAGATGTGCATGGAAAATGTCATTCACTTTGCTGAATTTGCGCTGTGCATTGCAGCTTTAATCTGGGGGCACATTTGTTTATTGGCATACAAATGAACATCTGCATGGAGCTATGCTTGGACGCCATGGTCTCAGCAGCTCTCTAATCGCTTAAAAGCCTGGAGATGTAGAGCATGCCAATGAGAATGCAAGAGAGAGGGAGGCAGCCCAGCCCAAGGCCCCCGTCATGCACTCCTTTATCTGAGTTTCACTTCAGCTCAATAGCTCTCTCCCTCTGTCACTTTCTCTTTCCTCCAGGCCAACAGTTTAATTTCCAGTAAGCAGGTTGACTCTTTTATTGACTTGACATTATAACAAGGCATTTTTGTAACCTTCAGTGTTTGAGACAACAGCCATATTTTCTAACACTAGACACTTCAAACAGCATGTCTTTATTTTAGTATAGTTATGTGACAGGAGACCAAATGGATACGTTTAGAAACGCAAAAGTTCTGTTTAGTGCATTTCTTGTGATCTTAAACTGCCCTTTTATAAAGGCCTGACGATGGAGTGAGAACTCCTGAAACTCTCTTACAACGGTTGCCGGTTATATCTGTGATCAAAGTTCTGTCCCATTTGCTCCCAGCTGTGTCTGTGCACTCTTGATGCATTTAGAAGCGGTTTTCTTTTTGCAATAACTCTTAATAAGTATAATGACTAAGAATTCAAACTAACACACTGGCTCTGCTCACACTGCAGGCCATGATTTTGAATTCCCTTTTCCCACCCAAATTCCTTAAATCCAGTGTGAACAGTCTACAGCCCTGCAGTAACCCACAGGTGCAGAAGGAAATGTGATGTCCACCCAGCATGTATTGTTTAAATACTGATTCTACGCAGTAGAAAATTTGAAGCTGTTGTCAACCAAATCAAGTAAAAAAATATAATTTGACATTGTTCTGTCCATTGCTCACGTCCTGCATCGCAGACTTGTGATATATCTCACAACTGTTCAGACTGAGTTTAGGAGCATATATAAGGATGGGCTTGGTTGATGTAGGAAAAAAAAATAAAAAAAAAATTTTGCTTTTCAAAATTTGTTTTAAATCAGATGTGGTCAAAAAGTTCTGGATTTGGGCCACTTGTGTATTCAGTGTGAACGTAACTTAAGCTGTGTGTTTGTGAAAAAATTTGAAGCTCCACAAAAGAAAGGCATTTAGAACCAGGGAGCCTCTGTATGGGTTTATTCCTAATAAACTACTGAAGAATACAAATATGTACAGTGTTTTCACTTGCTTTGTTGGTAAATAAATTGTAAATACTTCTGTTTTTGTTTATTTTTGGGGTTGTTTTTTGTTATTTGGGGGGCATTTCTGTGAAAAACAATGTCATCGCTGTAACCAAAATGGCACTGAAAAGGTTTAATATGTTATTCAGAGGAAACCTTTGCAAATCAAGATCAAAGTGGATAAAGGCCCTTTAGATCTCTGACATTTTATTAACATGAAAATGATTCATATACAGCTCAGAACATCCGAAGTTCACCTTTTCACACTTAACAAACCTGTGGGCCAAATAAACTGAAGGAAATGAGCTGAGTAAATTACTTTCTCACGGTGTTCATATGATTTCTTTTTTGACATCTGTCCTTTCTATGAATGCCCTTGTGTGTGCATTTTCCCTCTCTGAAAGAAATTGAACGTCAGTCATTACCTACTGAACATATGTAAATGGTAATGCATCTGTTTACCATGTGTGCAGCGGAGATTAATGCGAGAGTATGTACCAAGCCTGGCTGATCACATCTCTTACTGGAGATTCTTATAACCGAATATCGTGGACTTATTCGGATGTCTTTTGTTTTGTATCATTTGACACCTCGTGATTGGCTCGCTGGGGAGGTGAGAGATAGGGGGAGGGATGCTTACAGACGCTTAAAGAAGAGACGGGAGCGGAGGAGACAAGAAACGACGCTTCTTCATAACAGCTTGTCTGGAAACTTTACACGCTGTGTACAATCTAAGAGTTTCCTTCTCTATTTCAACAGAATTTCCCCTAAGTGAGCTGGACATGTGTGCAAGTGTGTGTATTGATGTGTACCTTATGGGCTGATGCGTGTGGGGTTAATGAAGAGCGGTAAATGAAATCCTTTATTGTGTTTGATATAATGTCAGCTTCCATTAGGGAAACCGGTGCTAGGAATGATTGCTAGACTATCGAGGCCAGAGGAGAGGTGCGCTTGTGTGCGAGTCTGCGAATGCATGTGTGTTACTGCATGCTTGTGTGCACACCCTAGGGCACAGCAGAAGCACAGAGTGTGTTCTGTAATTATAAAATCATTAGCAGGTGTCCAGAGGAGATATGAATATGACTGTAATCTGTCCCCACCCATGATGGAGCGCTTGTCTCACACTGAAATGTCAACCTGTCTCAGCCAATACATTGAGAAAGCTTACAGATGTAAATTCAAAAGATTTAGCCCCAGCAACCATACTCAGTCATTCCATGTGGCCCCGTTGTATGACAGCCCTTTGTGTGTACCAGTCATTTTTCAGTCACTGTTGTTTCCTCGTGTGAGGGATTATCTGCGATGAATCATTCATCAAGGTAACATAGATTTAAAAATTTGTGCTTTAAAGGTTTTGACCTTTTTCTTGAAAGACGGTTATGAAGTTGAACTGTGCAACAGCAAGCGGGAGATGAGTCTGAAATATCTTTCAGGACAGATTGGAACACCCTAAACGGCGGAGAAAACTTACAAGTTAGACAGACGGACAAACAGAAAGACGCGCAGGCTTGTGTCTGGTCAGACATGAAAATGAGCCGACATTGTAGCAGCGGCGAGGAGACAAAGTCACATTGTAATCTAGAGCAGAGGGCTGGTTTCTATGGCAACAGTAGGCATCTAACCTACGTGCTGCTGCTTTTTGCTGAAATCTGAAATTGGCAAGAAGGAGGCAGGTATTGAGGAAAGAGAGATGGGAAGAGATGGAGATAAGACGGCAGGGAGGAGGAGGAGTGACGGAGCGAAAAGGAGGAAGCAGATGGAGATAAGGTCGAGGAAAGGAAACAGAGATGAGCTGGGGAAGATTGATGAAAGGGAGGGGCGCAGATCATCAGCTGACCCCAGTGTTTGTCTCCCGTTTGGAATTTGTTGGTCCACTCAGTGTGATAGATTTAATTTACTGATAACACTGTGTCAGTGGGAATTTCGAAGACTTTTACGTATGTGTTTGGTGTGTGTATTTTGAATCCCAAAAGTACGTTCTATGTAGGACTATTTTAAGCACAAGATCTTACTTTATATATGTGAATGCGCCGGCTTCAGGGAGATGAGTGCTGTATATTTGCTGGCTTCATGTTTTATCAGACATGTGTTTAACCCAGACCCAGAGCCCAGAGAGACCTGTGACCAGCTGCAGCAGATGGCTCTTTAACCCTGCTGCTGTTCAGAGAGTTATGGTGGCCTTGAACTCACCAACATGAAACCGTCTCCTACACATTTGTGTGTGGTTGGATGTTGACTGTGGACTATGATTCACCTGGCTGTGCAAGCTACCGAATGGTTATTTAAACTGGTAAGAAGGTAATCTTATGCTGTTGTTTTTTTTTATAACGCTGATAGACAGGCTTTGTACTATATGTGTAAAAGTGCAGGTTTAGTACCATGATGTGATTATATGCCAGAGATTTACCCATCACTGCAATCAGAATAAGATACACGAAGGCCTGTTTAAGCCAATGCTGCACAAAACTTAACCCTTTATGGTCCAACCCAGGAAAAACTGGAGAAAAAAGTCTAATTTTTAAAATCTGAAGTACTTATTTAGTAGGGGTGGGGGAAAAAATATTTTTAATCGGAATCGAGATCCTTGTTCATCAAGATTCAGAATCGTTTCAAAATTTCCAAGAATGGATTTTTTAAAAAGGCTAAAAATGATTAGCTTGACTTTCAAAGCTCCTGCTAAGTGACAAAGACATGTTAAACTTTGCCATGTTGGCTACGGTTAAACCATTTTTTGAAAATGAAAATGATCAGTTTTCTTTCAACTAAAGGCCCATTTATGCTCGACGCAGATGACGGATACGCACACGCACGGAAAGTTTCGTCTGTCTTCTGCGTCAATTCCGTGCGTTTTTGGTGCATTTTCAGGATCCTTGCGCATCTGTCACTCGACGCAGAAGACGGAGTAATACCACCGGAAACCGCGGGGTCAGTGTTGAGCATAGTGGAGCAGAAACAAACCAGGAAAGAGGAAGAAGATAAACAGGAAGAAGAAAACCATAGAAGAAGAATCAAGACGGCGAAAAAACATTAGAAGTTGCCACAAGCTTTTGAAATAAAGTTCAACAAGTGTTAAGGGTGTGTTGGTGGTTAGAAACAACCTAATAGCAGCGCTTTTTTGCCGCCAACGTTGTATCGCGGAGTTCATAATGATCTCAGCACTGCCGCTTAGCGGAGGTTAGCCGTAGCAACAGAAACGACGCATGGAAGCATGAAGGCAGCGACGCATGAAGACGTTTGGAACGGACGCCCGTCAGGGAGCATAAATGGGCCTTAATGCAACGATTCCTCAGAGCTGTTTCTGGCTTGAATTGAGGATTGAATGTGAATTAAAAGCGGTTTGAATCACGATTCCATACAGAATCGAATCATTACCCCAAGAGTTGGAATTGAATTGAATCGTGAGTTGCTGCAAGATTCACACCCCTATTATTTAGCCCTATAAGAAAATGTGTAAGAAAATAAAAAAAATTGAGGGGGGCTATATCTACCATTTATGACCATGTGAAAAGTCAAAATCAATATAGTGCAGTCTTCTGCTTCCTGGCATTAAGGGGCAGAAGACAAGTTTCATATTGTATTCTACAGAGTTTTGACCAAAGTTTTTACCATAAAGTGATTCAAAATGTCTCATAAACACATGTATCAAATATAATAGGTTTGGCTTTATAGGGTTAAATGTTCTTCAGCTTTTTCATGGTTAATAAATGATTGTCTAAGTTTTCCTAAGGTACAGGGCACATTAGGGAGGGAAGACAGGGGGAAATTAAATGGTAATATTACCTTTTTTTGTGTGTGTGTTGAAAACCTCACCCAGTTGGCACAAGGTCATTTTGAAAATACAATTTGCCTTCATAACTAGGTTTGAGGAGAGCCCTGGTTCTTTCACAGGAAATGACCCATTAAAAGACTTTGGTTCCTGGAGAAGGTTCTTGCATCCAAAATGAAGCTTAAGGCATTACAAAATAAAACAGGTGACATTTAAAAGACAAATAAAACAGCAGAAGTTTGCGATGCTTTGCTGCACAGATTGTCTCACATCTGCAGGGAGACAAGTTTTTTAGTCGTTTATTTTTTGTCCTCTGGTATTTGATGATGATTGTGAAAGCTGCCATCTAAAACTGAAGTGGTTAGTTTTCCGTTAAGTTTTAACTTTGTTTTATTTCTCCTGTAACTTACAACAAAGAGCAACAATAATGAATATATACAAAATATAATGTAGTGGGCCCTGTAGATTAGCTTTGCCTATACCAAAGCTTCTCCTCAGCTGATACTGCTTTTTTTTATATGTATTGTTTGTCTGGCTAAATGGTGTCCTAGGGTGTGAGAAACAAAGTGTTTATTTGCAGGGAACAGTCCTGAATAATGAGTTGTGATGCTGCAGAAACACAGTAAAGTCTTTATAAGAGACAGTCTAAGCAGGCCCGGGCTTCAGATCAATCCTCCTGGCAGACACAACACTGTCTCTCCCTCCATTTTCCCCCCTCTCTCTGCAGAGACGCATGCTATTTTTAGCTCGTCTTTTCCCACTACATTTTCCACCACCACCCATCTCTTTTTTCTTAATCCACCCCTTCATATCAGCCCGACCTGAGCCTCCATCCCTAACCTACAACTTAACCCGGTGTACTCCCTGACCAATCGGCTCTGATCCCGCCACTCTGCCACTTTCCTCCCATCCCCGCTCTTGATCTCTTCAGAGCTAGAGGCAGAGGGTGTGCTGGTTAGTTGAGGAGATGTCAGGGGGGGAAGAATCTGCTCCTTCTCCGCTTTGTCATTTGTCATTTCTAAAGGTAAAGTCCATGCCCTGTGTCATAATGATCTTCTTTGCGAGCTGCACAGTGGTGTAGTGGTTAGCAATGCGGCCTCACAGTGAGAAGGCCGCGGGTTCGAGTCCCAAGTTGGTCAGGATTCCGGCCTTCCTGTGTGGAGTTTGCATGT